>MJUU01021530.1:40674-66479 GCA_002080025.1 Modiolus philippinarum
ACGTTTTAAGATAGGTTAAGATAAAATAAGATTCATTTGTTAATTGCGTTCAGGGACAATCATGACGAGTATGACGAATGAAGTGTGTTATGATCAAACAAGACCTTGATTTGATCTTGATTGATCCGGGTGATTTCAACACACCTCTATCAACGCAGGTCAAGATAAGATAGAAATGAACGAACAAGATCAAAAGATACCTGTTAGTGCACGAAACATATTCTGAAAAAACTAGCAGGCATGTTTCAAGTGTTCCACGTTTTTTAATAAGTTATATTGTATGTTCGTTGATCTTCAGAATACGGAGATAGAATTTTCTGTGCATGTTTATATTTTATTCAACACGTTGTCATGCATGTGGTATAATGTGGTTTTGTAACAACGGTTTATTAATTCAAAGTTACTTATAATTATATTTTATTTTGAAAATAAATAAAGAGTTAAAAATAACCGTCTACCACTTTTCAATAGTTAATGCTGTTAAGTTGCTATCGTACACAACTGCAATGGAAGGGGGGGTTTGGCATGCCATAAAACCGGTTTAACCCACCATTTCTTTTGAAACGCCTGTACCAAGTCAGAACCATAACGGATTAAGGGCAAAATAACAAAATACAAAATTATTGTGAATTTGTTTTTTTAGTGCAGATCAAATTAAAACATTTTGAAATAATAAACTGAAATGTTTAAAAGCCGATTAAGAACAAATAACCAATAGGATGTAAATAAAAATCTTTATCAAGAAAATAGTCAACGAAAAATCATGCAAAAATTGATAGATTTTGAACACGAAAGTGGTATTTTCGTCTGGATAGTGGATTTTGTTAATCTATAATAAACATTTTACATGTTAAATCGTCCATATTACATAGCATTTTGCAAAAGAAATAAAAGGGACAACAGGAAACACCTACAATGGCTGAAAATTACAATTACATGCCACAATCTGCTAAGGAAAAACACAAATTAGACAAAAGACAAACGCAAACAACGATAGGAACTCGGGACAGACGGACTTGGTACAGGCACTAGCAAAAGCCAGCGGTAGGGTTAAACCGGTTTATGGGTACCCAAACCCCCTTTTTCATCTGTTCCGTTTTCAAATAGTTTAGTAAACATACATATAAAACCCAATACAGGTAGACAACTAATTCCATGACCCAATCTTGAAAGGAGAGAATATAAGGGGTGCTCGCCGCTAAACTGCCGGTTAGCTAAAGGAGCCTAGTATAGTCTGTCGCGCCACGGAAGAAAAATCAATATCAAAACTTCCCGCAGGATTTGGTAAAAAATCATATATTTCAGTAGACATCAGCAGTGTGTATTTAAAATTTTCAGGTCACTAGATCTCAAAGCTAATTTAACGGATGAAAGCAGAGTATCTTGTTAATATCCCCTATTACGTAAAGAATGTAAATTACGTCCCAGCTTTTCTGGATTTTTAATCAGTTTCTGGCATTTTTTGACAACATTACCGTAAAAACGAGGATTAGAAATGTCCTTAGTAATAAGCTGTTTGCGAGTAACGCCATATTTAGGTATTAACTCTAATATGGAAACATTGAAAACCATGACGACTAGCCATATGAAAATCTCCAATAACATTATGAGCGACTTCACAACAGCCTTTACGCTGAAATTGACGACGTCATAATATGTTTTGTGCACAAAAATCTGAAGTAATGGATGTACACTATAGGTCCGCCCAGATCATGAAATTTCATATTAGAATCGAAATAATTCATGTTCGCCGGTGGTTTGTAGTCGATTTACATATGGGTATCCATTATTTTCGTTTATTTTACCCCTCGCTGCGCTGCGCTACGCTCTGGGTGAAATATTAACGAAAATAATGGCCACCCATATGCAAATCTCCAACAAACCACCGGCGCCCATGAATTATTTCTTAAATATTCATATCTGTTATAAAACTTCTTAAAGATATTCAACAACTTCTGAAATCTGTAACCCTGTTGTAAAAGCTTGGCTGTGGTAGTAAGCATACTTAGGGTCAATTACATTTAAAAGTAATTATTACATTCAATTACAATTACAAAATCTTCAATTAAATTACAAATTACATTTGCTTTTTTCGAGAAATTTAATTAATCATTTTCCAATTACATGGTCGATGTAATTAATTACATTTCAGTTACTTTTTGGTACCAATTTGAGTGAAAGAGACTTTAACATAAACGTATTTTTTATTAGTATAATTTTCATATTCTCTTTCTGGTCAATTTGTTATCTCTTTGACATACTAGTATTCTTTGTCATATATTTAAGATATTAGTACTATATTGTATCACTTATTATGAAGTCACATAGTACAACTGCATAACCCATAAAACAAGACAGACCCAAGAAATAACAGCTCGGAATTCTGTCCAGCAGTCATTCTTGACCAATTATTTTGAATCGGCCCATTTACTTTCACAGATCAAAAGACGGAGCTAAAAGGTCTCAAGCTTTAAACAGACTGAAGATATTGCGAGTCAACTACCTTAAATAAAAAACATTCTTTTTTCACATATGTACACTTAAAGTTTTTCAGATCATCTAAATTTTTTGTTAATAAATTTAAGTAAAAAGCACAATCTCTGAAATAAAATTTCAAATTAATATCAAAGCCATTACAGAATGCATGGCAATATAAGATCACAAAGACAGAAAACACAAACAGAACATAATACAAACGTCACAAAAATAAAACTAACAATGTGAACCCCTAAAATGATACGAAACCTTGATTCCTTGAAATGCTTATTTTAAGAATATATATTTTTATAATCTAAATACTTTTAAATCTTTAATGTATGAGGAAGAAAGTGAATTTTACAAATGAGAGGTTAAATTGTCCAGAAAACATTTTAATACTACATAAAATAAATAAAAAATTCTATGAAATTCATTTATATTATCATATTGTTTTATATGGAAAGTATAAAACTCAATCATTAAAGATCTAACATTTCATTGAAATAACAATATATGTATGCCAATTGCACATTATTGGGGCAAATTTAAGACCTTTATCATTAATGATTGAGATTTATATTTTCCACGTAAAACAATATAATTATTGTATAAACCGTTATTTATACCTTCCATTAAAAAAACATTATAATTATTGTAAAAACAAGTTATGATTATTTAATTAAGACAAATAAAACATTAATTATTGTCTAAAAGATACTATATTATGAGGATCAAATAAAATCACTAGATATTGAAGGACAAGAAATGTTTTATTATGAAGTATTTTTGCAATTTCAAATTTTTCGAAATTAAAAAAAAAAGAAAAAAAGACAAGATTTTTTGTTTTGAAAAATATATGCATTGCATTTATAAGATATTATTAAGCATGTTTAAAATATTCCATTAAGATATTTAAATTTAACAGGAGAAAAAATCCAAAAAGTAATTGAAATGTAATTCAAAAGTAATTGATAATTACAGCAAAATCTGCAATGTAATTATTTTCAGTTACATGCAACTGAAAAAAATGCTCAATTACATTACATTACACAAGAAATTGTAATTAATTACAGCCAATTACAATTACTTTTTACAATTACCCCATATCTGATTCATTAAAATCTCCAAGAGTAGAACAAACACGTGCGAATCGTACTGGTTGAAAAATGTACACCCCGTATGATGGAGCTTGAGGGATATCGCCGTCAAGAAAGAGGAATTTAGTTCCAGTGAAATCAAAATCATCCCTTTTATCATATATTTTAGTTTTTATTTTACCAGCGTCAATAATGATAGTTAGATCCAGAAAGGGGCAGTATTTGGAATCATTGTTAGCTTTATTTAATTTCAGTCCTTGTTGGTAAATAATGTCTACATAATCTAAAAACTGGGGATTGTCAATAGTAAAGATATCGTCAATATACCTGCTGTTATCATTGGAAATAGAGATAAGATTATCATTGTTTGTAATGGTTCCGTTTTGAAGTTTTTTCATGAAGTCTCTTTCGTAACAGAACAGAAAAAAGATCTGCAATGAGAGGTGCCATTCTTTTGAAATATGAATTTTGGGTTAGTTGCTGCATTAATACTGCATTTAATGGGTGAAAATTTTAGAAAAGGCTCTTAATTTGTGTATCATCCAATAGCTGACAAAAAGTTAGGGTTTTTCAACCCAATTATAAAAAATTATATAGAGCTCCGGTGTTAATTATCAAAATGGCTACTGGTCAATTGAAATCGTACACGTATGTTATGAACCAAGATTAGATCGCAACTTTTAAAATGACTCGTAGTACTAGCAGCTAAAAAGGGCAATAATGAATGCTGAAGTTTTAAATTACACCAAGGACTTTGATATGGATAAAAATGTATATTTTAAAACGATTAGTTCTGAAAACAATTAACCCCATCATTTCGAGCTGGAGGATATGGACTTATTTATTTGTCTAAACAAAACATTTTTCTATACTCAAAACAACTATTGACCATCTAGAGATATCAGAAATCCGGTTGCAATGAAATTACTGTGAAACTGAATCAAGTTTTTTTCGTAAGAATCCGGATAAGTACCAGGATTGCCGTGATACACACGTTGTTGAAAGTTCCCACAACATAACCCTGATCAAGTAGATAAACGTATATACTTATCATTCTTGTGCATTGCATTAAGTTTGAATTGACAATTGATGATTGAAAAGAGCATGTGAATAGACCGGCTCCTTTTATACAGATTCATGTAAGATATGATCATCCTGAGGCCCGTCAACAATCGGGTTACAAATTTCTTAGCTCAAAGTATTACTCATTGTTTGGAAAGTGACAAAGTGTTTGACTGTTTGTGAGCATTTCAAAATGTGTACCTCTGCTGAATGTAAAATCTACAAGATCAGGACATTGAGAAACTTTCTTAAATAAATGATAGTAGTGATGAAGGAGAAACTGAATACACCCAAAATTTTAATTTCCTATATCCAAGTTTCTTGGTGTTTTCAATGTTGCCGTTGTCCTTTGTGATCTAATAGGTTAAAGAGGTTTCTGAGCCAAAATAGCTAATTTGTTAATTCGGTTTGCCTTTCTGCGGTGCCATCAAAACTGTCAGATTCTGACAACATTTTCAGTATATGCTTTTTATCAGATCTTGTAATGCACAATATACTTATTGTAGAGGTTCACCAAGCCTAAATACCTCCTTTGCTGATTCAGTTTGTTTATCTAAAAGTCCTTCAAAATGTAAACATTTGCAAAATATGTTTTTTCCCGATCTAGACATGCAACTGATACTTAAATTTTAAATTTACAGATTTAAGAGGTTCACTGGTCTTAACATGGCTTTTCTGTAGTGCAAGCGACACAAGTGTTCCATTGAACACGCATAATGTTTTTATATGGATTTCGATCTTTTTGCTCTGTTTTTCCAAAGTTGATGTTTTTGCTTCAAGATCTATATGTCTTTGTCAACGGAGGGCTATATCGTCCGCAAAGTCAGGGTCTTTCAGATGTTTTTGAAATTTCCACTGTATACCTTTTGCATGTGTTCCTGTTGTTTAAATTATCAAATTTATGGCCAACAATCAGAGAAAGCGAGTAAGTAAGCACCCCGTCGCACCGTTCAAGGTCAACAATGCATTTATAAAGTGATGTGTTCCACTCTTTAAACTGTTCGGTGATGTTGCTCAGCATGATTATTTTGCCTGTTTAAGTTTTATATTGTAAAAAGCGGAATGGTTGTCTTGGAGACGAGTGTCAACAGCCGACTTCATTCTGTCCAATAGCATTCCGTTCAGGATCTTACTCGGAGCAGTAAGTAATATAATTCCTCTCCCGTTTTTAAACTCTCCGAAATTTATTTCTTTGATAACTTTACTATATGTCCATGCCTCCATTAAGTTAAACTATTTTTTCATCCCAGATTTTTAAGCAGACTGTATAGCATGTCAACAGAGATACTTGTGCCTGCTTTGATGGACTCTTCGGGAACACCATTTACACCTTCTCGTTTAACGTTTTTAAAAGCCAAATGGCTCTTCTAAGTTCCTGTTCAGTTGATTTATTACCATTGATGTTTAGTGGAGTCTTTCTGAGTGTAATTTCTGGTGAGTGTGATGGCATTGATCGATTTTATAGGTTTAAATCTGCGCTGTTCTTTCTTTTTATTAGTAAGGACCTCTACTTGCTTGTTTTCACATGTCCTGTTTTAGTTATTTGTTGATTCTCTGCACTGCTTCTTGTTATTTTGTACACTTCTTTCATGTTTATCTTGCCTGCTGCTTCTTCCGCTTCCTTAGCTTAGTTGTCAATAAAGCTTTTTCTGTTTCCTATGTGAACTCTTTACCTCTTTGTGTTTTTATCAAACTTTTGGTGGATTGATTTTCTGGCTACCCTAGTCTTGCAGTTATTCAAAGCGTTATTTTAATGACAGGTTTTTGTATAGCTGTTTTGGTAGGTCTTAAATTTGAATCTAATTTTACCAATAAGTGGATGATAGTCTATTCATACATCAGTCCTTCTATCATTTCTTACATCTAAGAGTTACTTATACAAAGAACTACTTATACAAATGTGATCGATCTGGTTTTCTCTTTGATGGTCTGTTGATATCCATATTATTTTGTGTATTCGCTTGTTTTTGTATACACTTTTTCCAATTAAAAAGCCTTAAAAGGAAAAGAAGTCTTTAAACAGTTCACCATTTTAATTCATATCTTTAAGACCTTCTTTTCCCATAATGAAGCCGTGTCATATATTGTGGCCTCCTATTTTACTTACTTCTTGTAGCTTTTAGTAGAGCTCTAGTTTAATCTGCTCATTTGCTTCATTAGTTGGTGAATAATGAAAACTTTTCTTATTTTGGTGTGAAACCTTGACTACAGACAAGTCGTCTCTGAAAAAATGGACAATTCGGTCCTCAAACTTAGACAACTCTGTCCCACCAAAACGAAATTTATGACTGCATGTAAGGATTCAGCTATAGCAGTTAATACCTTGTCAAGTAGAAGAGCAGGCACCATAATTATTTCGAAATTAGTTAATGTTCTGTAGAACATGCCTAAAGCTAAGCGTGAAATATTTGGTATCAATTTCGAGCTTATAATTTTATGCCCCGCCATGAAGTGGGAAGGACATATAGATTTACCCTTGTCCGGAGAAAATGCGTCCGTCCGTCCCGATGTTAAGTTTTGCGTTTGAGTCCATATATTTGGCAAACTTTTAGTATTTTGATAATATTACATCAGTACATGCACCTTGATTAGTTCTACCACATTCACAAACACTTAGGAATCCATGACCTACATTTTACATTTGAGTGACTTTTGTTAAATTTTGCGTTAAAGTCCATTTCTCAGCAACTACGGATTATACCAATATGTTGTTTCATCAAATTGATTGCCTTGATGAGTACTGCCCAAAACATTGACAGTTAGGTGGATTTGACCTATATTTTCCGCTTGAGTGACTTTTGTTAAATGTTGCGTTTACGTCCATTTCTGAACAACTTCACATTGTACTGTTGGAACACTTTCCCGGAGATCTGGCTGGCAGTGATTTCGGTGGCTATATGCATTTTTCCTACAGCCGGTGACTGGATAGGTCTGTTGTGCTTACGCTGTTGTCTATAAGTTGCAGAGGCTTCTCTTCAAACACCATTGGGTTATTAGAAATTTGGCTTCTTTCAACAGTTTAAAACAAAACGTAAAACGAAAGTTGCATATGGTGAAAAAGAAAGGAAATGGGGTAAATGTCAAGGAGACGAATTAGTTTTGTATTCAAACGGTTGTGCCAGTGAATACACTCTATGGAAACACATTGATGACGCTCGGGGGGGGGGGGGGTCCACTCCATATATTTTTTGGTAGGGGTGAGCCGCTGGCACATCATGACCCCCACCCTTATCATATATTAAGAATTTCAAAAATATATACCTTATCACATATTTTTAGCAGAAAAGTAAGCCTAATTATATATAAGGCAATAAGTATACAAATTGTCAGTTATTGGGATAAAAACAGAAAATGCTTTATGTTCAATAACAAAGTAATGAAATGACATATTTTGATACCTTTATCAATGTAGAAATGTCAAATGCTAATTGGTATCTGATTTAGATGTTACATGTTGACCTTATCACATAATCCCATCTGAAATTCCTATCCTTATCACATATTATTATCACAATTTAATACCCTTGTCGTATAATAGGAAGCAAGAAAAAGGCACCTATTCCAGCGGCTCATCCCTATCTCATCACATATTGGAAGTGTCCCGTCACCCNCCCCCCCCCCCCCCCCCCCCGAATGTTGACGCCACGAAACAACGGCAGTAGAATTCCGAAGGAATAAGGGAAGCGAAGACTATAAAAATCGAAATCCAAAGACATGGCAAAAACGGCAACAGAGAAAAACAAGGACGCGAGACAGCTACAATGCACGGAAATAAAAATAGTGTGAACTCCCATGAAATCAGGTGCTCCGGAAAGGTAAGCATGTCCTGCTCCGCTAGCGGCACCCGTCACACTATCAGTGAGTCAATCCAGGGTAGAGTCAAAACCGGTTATGTAAAATCCGTGAGAAGGTGTTATACATTCAGTGATTTTATAACACTTATGCAGTCAATAATGTAGTCTACTTACTCATATAAAGAGGTTGAGGTATAAAACTTACGTAAATGTGTCTCAGTTGTGTGAGTCGGGGTCAACTTGTCTTTGGATCTTTAGTTTAACTCATTTTATTTTACGCAGAGACATTTAATTATCTAATTATTCAATTATTTTGTTTAAATGCTTCTGATTTTCGCGTAGTCCTGAAATTCATGACTCTGTGTAGCATATTTTTATTTGGACTTTTACTGTTGCTACTAATTTTCCGGAGAACTATATATAGGGCCGGTTTGTCACTGAGAACTAACAGCCCGACTTGTCTTAGGACCGAGTTGTCCTAGGGCCGACCTTATATGGGCCGAGTTGTCCTGGTCTCGAAAACTGAGAGTACGTCGTTTGAACTTGCTATATTGGTTATTTTATGGTTTTAAGATGTTTTTCCCGAAACGGAAATCCTTCTGACGAGTACTGATAATGTTGGTTTATGGGAATTGTAGTTGTGACAACAGAGAAGCAGTCAGCCAGGAGCCCAATATTTATTTCTTCGATTTAAGAGCCGAATCTGAATACCCAGTCAAATCTTCGAGTTAAACCTTAAATCCTATCTAACAAAATATATACAAACTAGTGGAACCCAATATTCATCTGTCCCCAAAAAGAGGACTTCACTTGTGAATTATGCCTTCAGGAAAACTTGACAAAATAACAACATCCGGCAACGATTTGAAGGATTTTGAGGAAGACGAATTAGAAAATTTGTACAGCTATATTGATGGATTTCATTTGGGTAGAAAAAAAAATAATATCTCGAGAGACTTTTCTGATGGGGGTAGGTTTAAATCTGAGATGGGCGAGTGCACTGCATTCCAGACCTTTCAAGTGTCACACATTCCGCGTGCGACTCACAGGGATTTTTTTAAACTTTTCCAAATTTTGGTTAAATTCTTTTGATCTTTTAATTTTTTCCTTTGATCTTTGACAATTTTTACAAATCTCGCATGTCAGTGGCGGATCCAGAGTTTCTGCTAAGGGGGGGCCCGACCAATATTTTTTTCAAAAGGGGGGGGGCCCGGAACCTATTTTTTAAAAAACCCCTAGGAATTTTAAATATTTTCCAGACTAAGGGGGGGCCCGGGCCCCTCCGGCCCCCCCCCTAAATCCGCCACTGCATGAGGCAATTTTAAAAACTTGACAGGTCTGGTGTTCTTGCCACATATATGATCTGCATTGGGTACATTGTAGTATCCAATATTGATTTAATGGTTTTTATACAACATTATACATTTATCTCAGTGAGGGAATTTTTTTTTTCGAACTTGCCCATTATAGTACGATAATACTCAAGAAGAGGCCTGCATACAATGTATGTAATGGAAGAAGAAGATAGCTTGCCAAATTTCCTTGACACTCACCAAATTTTGCAGTTCACTAATTAGGGGTATAAGATCCTATATGGCTAAAAGCAGAATAATAACAAACAAATACTTTAGCTGAGCAATCACAAAATACATTGATTACAATTAATTAGAATGATTGGATGAATAATACAACATTAATAAAAAAAAGAAGAAAAAAGAAAAAAAAAATATACAAATATATACATGCACAAATATAAGGGGTACCACAAGCATGCATTGCCATCTATAGATAAGCATGTACATGTATATTGGGGTGAGGCAGAGCAATGAATGTATACCACTATGAAATATATATAAATATTGCATAAAAAATGTAGGAAAGGGACTCGCTTCTTACATGTATGTTGTTAATATCAAAGGTTTCTTGAAACCTATTTAAATTCATTAAGCATTGTAAACTTAATGAAATGGTTAAAAGAAATATGATGGTCCGTGTGCTTTCAACTGAGATAGAAAACATTAAAAATTTGGAGGGAAATGGATTTCTCTGGATTTTCCCTTTAACACTATAACTATTTTTTATCTAAAAGCTAGGAAGTTGTATTAGTATTTGAAAACTTTTCAGGTGTCTTATATTGTTATTTGACCTATAGAAGACAGTCATGAAATAAAAAGCGGGAGTGGGTGTGCAAAATTCTTTGAGCCATTGAACTGGATACATTTAACCAGATGAGTTCTGATTGCACGAAATCTGATACAAATTAAAAAATGTGATGAGTGAGCCACCTTAATTCAGTTTTAATTGAGTGTACATTTGACTATTTATACAGTACAGAAAGAGACATACATTGTGTACCATAAAAAATCACTTGGAAAGACATAAATTTTAATCCTTTAGACATACATTTTGTAAATCACAGACATACTATCATTGTTATAGACCTAAAATGCTAAAAAGTCATAAAACAGAGTGGGGAGGATGTAATTTTTTACCCATTTTACCTGTAATTTCTTTGAAGTCTACCTGTCCAATTAAATGTGAACAAAATAAAATAAAGAGTGCTGTGCGGCAGTTCGTGTAAGCATAAATAAAGAAACGAGTTAAAATTCTTGTCGAACTGCGATAAAAGGTAAAACAAAAAATATATACACATATCAAAACATAAAAGATTAAATGTTTACCTGAGTGACTGTAAAACAATAAAAGTCCTGACAAAACTTTTGTTTTGGTCCAATAAAATATTTTTTAAGGAAAAAATTAATCACCATGACTTTTCAAGACATTCCCACTATCACAGTGATAGTAATATGGTATGTCTCTTTCTGTACTGTAACAGACATGATTATTTTCCTATTTAAATAGGAATTCCTATTTTTTTGATACAGAAAATAAATTCAAAAGTTGTTCATTTTTGTAGAACCAGTAGGGAAATGATGTTTTCACAGGGCTAACCCCTCCTTCCTATTTTTTAGGGGGTATTTCCTATTTTTTCACATTTGTACAAAATCATGTCTGACTGTAATTCACCAAATCTTCAGCTGACATTAACCAAATAAATTTTGAAACATTATATAGTTGGTCTAAATAAGGGAACTTTTTATGCCCCCAAATCGAAGATCGGGGGCATATTGTTTTTGTCCTGTCTGTTTGTCGGAAACTTTAACCTTGGCTATAACTTTTGAACTGTGTAAGGTAGACTTTTCATACTTGGCAAGTGTATAGGTCTAGCCAAAAAGAACACAAATATGCAAAAAAAAAAAAAAAATAGGTGAGGTCAAAGGTCAAGTTCACACAGGCGGGGAAGTGGTTGAAATAGAACAATAGAAATTGAGCTCTTGTTTAAATGAGGTAGGAATGTTACTTTTTGGATTGTTTACCATAGATGCATAATTATAAAAGTTATTTCCAATGAAAAAAATACTAATATTTTTCATTCCTTTATTTTGAATTTATATGAAAACAATGTAGATTGCTGCAGGTGAACGTATAGATGCATATACGATGCACAAATCGGCATAAAAGATCAAGTTGGTGTCTGTCTTTCAAAGTGGATCCCCAAAAAGGCCATCTTTAGATTTTCACCAAAAACTGTATGAGGATTGCCAATATCCCTGTTAATCCATGTGCAAATTTTTATGTCCGCCCTTTGTAGTGTTTTTCCAGAATGAACTTCAAACACGATCAAATTTTTATCTCCTATGCGTTCTTTCTTAGGTTTCTTTCAGGAATCAACTTTGTATAAAAAAGAAACTGTCAACAAATCTCTAAAAGAATACCAAATAGTAACCACCCTTATATTACACCTAAAATACTAATTAACATGTGTCCAAAAATCTTGAAATTTAACGAAGTGAAAATACTTAAAGTAATACATGCCCCTTTAATTGCCCCATATATTTATTTCACAATGAGTACAAATCACTCGCGAGCTAAAAATATAATGAAAAGTCCATTTTCTCCCTACTTAAAAACTTGAAAAAAATTGGATCCTGAAAAAGGCCATATGCAGAAATCAATTCAATATGGTTTATAAGATGCATAATTATATATTTAATAATACTCCAAAATTTTGTTTCCGCCCATGCCGTTTGAGGGTGGCTAGATTTTTTTCTTTATTATCTTACAGTTTTGACCATCAGATAGAGTTGGTTTTAAAACAATGTTTTATGAATTAATCAACGGCAATTGTATATTTCTCATAAATCTGTTCCTTACAGCGATTGTTGCAGCATAAGATACATAGTATGTGAAATGTAAAAAAAGTACCACAAATATTAGAAATTTGATTTTCTTTTACCGTGACTGTTTCATCACACATCTTGTTTATTTGAGGAGATGGCAGGTAAACAAATTTACAGGGGAGACAATTTTTGTGAACTACTTCCCCGCCTGCACAGAGGTAGAAAAAGGGTGAAATTGGCTGTTTTCACACATATAACAGTAGAATCCTTATTATATATCCTGTTTAGACGGGGTTTGTTTTATGTTATTGCAAATAAAATTGCACAACTGAATTGTGCAACAGATTTGAGGTAGCATTACCGTTTTTGAGAAACAAGAGGCCCAAAGGGGGTCAAATGGAAGAAAAAATGAATTTTTAAAATTTTATGTTGGATCTTGATGCAGTATTTTTCTGTAGGTTTCTTACAGCATGTATAAACAGATACATTTAATAATTAAAACCATTCCAAGAAACAAGAGGCCCAAAAGGCTTCATCTGTGTCAGAATAAAGGGGTTGAATTGGGTGTTTTTATGGTAATTAACAATTTTTGAACTATGTTAGTATGTAAGATAGACCTTTAATACTTGACAAGCATGACAAGTGTATAGGTCTTGTTAAGAGGAATGTCAATATGCAAAAAAAATTAGGTCAAAGGTCAAGGTCACAGAGATCAAAAAGGGGTAAAATCATAGTTGCCAACTCACATGATTTTCACGTGTTACACATGCTTTTTCAATGGTTTACACGTGTAACCGGAGAGCATGAATCTCCTTACAAAATTGCAACGGTCACCTCCGGGGATCGAACCCGGGACCTCTAGCACTTCAGCCAGCCACCTAACCGAATGAGCTAAAGAAATATTCCGTTATCTCAGTCGATTTGTACTGGCTATATATCTACTACCTACTACAACGCAGGTAGGCTGTCCTGTCACACTTCCCCCACCTCGAGAGTCATCATACCTGCTATGTATGACTCTCAACACAAATCTCACACAAACCCTGGTTAGCTCCTTCTAACCACCGTGGGTTTTTTAGCTGGGCGCCAAATGTAACCGAAGAGCATGAATCTCCTTACAAAATTGCAACGGTCACCTCCGGGGATCGAACCCNGGACCTCTAGCACTTCAGCCAGCCACCTAACCGAATGAGCTAAAGAAATATTCCGTTAGCTCAGTCGATTTTTACTGGCTATATATCTACTACCTACTACAACGCAGGTAGGCTGTCCTGTCACACACGCGTAGATTCTGTCACACGGCGTGTACACTCTTTTCAGAACTTCACACGCCATTACACGCTTTTCATTGTTTACGTTTTTGGTTATTAGCGATATCGCGTTTTTCGTGATTCTCTGGACTTTTCCACACCTATTGTTGATGTTTTTGGTTATTAGCACTATCGATCCCCGTGATTCTCTGGACTTTTCATGACTGTATGGAAAATTGAAAACTTCGATTCGGGCAAACAAGTAATTTTTAGATCGTTTCAATAAATTTCTTGGTTGGTTACGACGACTAAAGACACGAGTGCAAAGAAAAAACGATATTTCTGTATCCAATCAGTGATACGAAAACAAAATTCGGGACTCCCGAGTTTGATGAATTAATTTAAAGTCAAAGAAAGTGATCGTGTAGTAGGGGGCTATGCAGTTTATGTAACGATATATAGTATCCACCGTGAAATAAAGTCCAAAGGAACATATTTCAAAGCTCACCTGATGAAATAATCTCCAGTTGGAAAATATTTACCTCACCTGGTCAAATAATCTCCAGACGGAATAAATCTCACAGATATATCAATAACATTTGCTCCATTTGGAACTTATTACACAGGATACTATTTTGCCTTACATTTACACATTTATATTGGATCATTTACAGAAAGCGATCTAGTCGGATATACAAACACTAGGGCTTATTTGAAACCATAAATCTGTCAAAATGGGATCAAGCCCATTTCCTCCTTGCCAGCTAGAAAAAAAAATGGTGAAAGACAGGATCATCAAGGACTAAGCTGAGAAATCTGCTAACTTTTTGCCTTACTGTCCTGTAAATTCAACCAAACTTGTATTTTTTTTCTAATATTTACCTAGTCAGGTAGTTCTGAAATAAGCAAAACATGTATATGTTGAGTACAATAGGAATTTATATTGGTAAATTATTTTTTATATAAATTTTGTATAATGTCAATAATCCCAAAGTATGTCGCGCGTTTTCACACGCTTTTTGGCATCTCATGTCATGTCATGACATGATTTTTCATTGTCAGAGGTTGGCAACTATGGGTAAAATTGGGTATTTTCACATATTTTACTGTAGAATCTGGGAGCATATGTAGTGTTTCACAAACACATGTTGTTATTTATTGAATTAAGAATTCCTTCCTACCTATTTCTAGAGCAGGACACTCTAACTAATTATAGTAGAAAACCTTCGAATTTCCATACTTTTATCAGCTTAACATTTGTAAATATGAAATTAATTGGGTGGTGTTCCATGGGAAGGAAAGAGTTTAATATTATTGAACCACTTTGATTTGCTGACTAGTTATAGAAATACAGTGTGAAGGTGCCAAAAACTCTCTGCCTTGTGAACATCAAAGCACCATTCCTACTTCAAAAACTTCTGATTTAATCTTGATTGCCTTTATCATGTTTATCATGTTTATTACAGTTCCACTAAATAAGTAAGTACAAAAAATGTAGTTGCTTAACATTGACACTGTCATAGACAGAATAAGACCTATTATAAGTAAACATCAGAATTCAGGATGGATTTAGACAGTTACAACATGGTTTCTACCAATGCTAGAAATCAGAAGTACCTTCGATCTGCGCATGACAATTACAAAGGGAGATAAGAATTAAGACTATAAATTTTGACTGGCTGACATAAAGATGATTGGCTTGTAATGGATGTTGATTAACCAATATGGCCCAGGAGGAAAACCCAGATATTTAGGGGTTTTATTGATTTTATTATAATTAACAGTCCAAAAATTACTTTAATTTACTGAACATTTTTTGATTGTTTTGCAACTTGCCTCAAAAGTTCCACTCATCAAAACAGCACTTATGCAGTTCTTGGCAATTGGCACTAGCCAAATGAGTAACAAAATGTAAACTTGCTTTGCATACATAATGTATGTAGGGAAGTTGGTGAATTGTGAGTTCCCACACTGATGTCTATCAGATAGTTAATGATTACTGAATGTGCAATGGGTGGGAGTTCACATCTCAAAATGATTAAAACCCTGAATTCAATAGGTCCCATCAAGTTAATTCGTAGATTTTCGTTCCTGACGCTCAACCAAAATCTCTCTTTCCCATTTGATATTATTTTTTTTCAAAACTACGATTTTAGTTTTACTTTAGTTTTAATTCCTGGAAAGAAGTCTCCAGGAACTACACTAGGGGTGTAACAAATCACCTTTTCGGTAAAAGATACATATTGTGATATTCTACCTTCAATATGGTTCATCATGTTCATATCGGATTCATTTTACAATTATTTTGTCCTTACAATTCTGCTGGCATTACAACTGAGGTCTCTTATGACATCATGGAAAACACAAAAGATTGAAATAATCAAAATAACTTGTATTTATTTTTCTGTAGAAAAAAGCCACCAAAAGAAGGTCGATAATATTTTTCGTCAGTCCACATGTAATTAGAGCTGTATCGTAAGTGGCCTTTCCAATATCAAAACTGAACTGTCATAAAAAATACTGCTTTTTTTAGTATATAACCTTTTGTATCCTAATTTGTTATTTTAGATTTTGTTTACACAATATATAGGATAAACTTTTATTTTCAATATGTTAACATTTTCAGTTGCTTTGAGTTAGGAGTACGTACATAAGACAAGGGTGATCTTACCTGACCACTTGACAGGAGAGGTCTAATCCCATTAAAAGATAACAAAACTTATTAAAACATTATGTAAAAGGGCTTTAGGTACATGAATCCTATAGAAGGGCACCTAGAAGGGTATCAAGTTAAATAGGCACTTATTTTTTTTTAAAATAAATGCAGGCAATTTTGATTAAATTTTGATTGAACATATGTTGAATTGAAGGAGGGATAACAGATTTTTGTTCCTTGAAAGTTAAAAACAGAAATATAGATTTTAAACCTTATTATACTGCTTGTAATCATCATAATAACTCAGAATTAAATACATGTATATATATGTAACCGTAGAGCATTAATCTCCTTACAAAACTGACTAATGTCTTTTCCAGGGATCGAATCGGGGACCTCTGAGCACTCCAGCCAGCTACGTAATTGAGTTACAGTCGATTTACTTGGTCAATTTACTGGCTGTTTAAATCTACTACCTACTACAAGGTAGGTAAGCTGTCCGGTCACACTTCCCCACCTCAAGAGTCGTCATACTTGCTATGTATGAATCTCAACACACAAACCCTGGTTAGCTCAATCTTACCACCGTGGGCATTTTAGCTCAGCGCCAAGTTAAAGGTGAACAACTGCTTGTTCAGTAACTGTTACAACAATGTGCATCAGCAATGCAGTACTACTTCCAAGTATCTACATTAATGTCTGATTTAACTAATGTATATTTTTCTATATATTGATCATTCCAGGACTGGTAGCAGCTATAATACGTCAGATGCTTCCTCAGATTCAAGGGATCGAACCACATACTTTCCATATGCAGGTTCATTCAGTGGAGAGGAAGAAACAACAGTGGGATCTGCTGAATAAGTATGTTAAAGTATGAATTTAAAGTTATATTCAATTCAATTTCCAAATTTTAGCTCACCTGGCCTAAAAGGCCATGTGAGCTTTTGCCATCACTATGCGTCCATTGTCCGTCGTCCGTCTGTCTGTCTGTCTGTCAACAATTTCAAAAATCTTCTCCTCTGAAATCACTGGTCTAAATGTAACCAAACTTGGCCTGAATCATCATCAGGGTATGGCTTCTCAAACTGATGTTCAGTTTGTCCCTCTGTCGAACAACATGGCTGCCATTGCTAAAAATAGAACATAGGAGTAAAGTGCAGTTTTTGGCTAATAACTCGAAAATCGTTACAGGTATCAAAAATCTAACCAGGTAAAAATGATCAGCATGATGAGATCTATCCACTGTGCAATTTTGAAGAAAATCTGAAACCCATCTCGGAGTTATAGCCCTTTTTCCGTTAAATTTTCAAAATTTTTGCATTTTTTTATTTTTTATTTCAAAAAGTGTAACAGATAGAGGTCAAGTGTAAATTGCAAAAATGTTCAGCATATCAAGATCTACCCACCCTGAAATTTTGAAGAAAATCAATAAACCCTTGTAGGAGTTATTGCCCTTTTTTCTCCGAATTTTTTTAATTTTCATATTTTTCATTTTTTATTTCCAAAACTAGAGAAGATGAAGGTTAAGTGTAAATCGATGAAATGTTTGTCGTGCTGTGGCGACTTCAAAACTGATGTTGAAAATTGTTCCTTGACCGCCATTTTCAAAATGGCTGCCAATAAAGGTGGGAAAATTCAACATTGTCCAATTTCAATGAAATTTGGTTTCCAAATAGATATTAAAGTTTCAACTTCAAAACCGGTGTTGAAAATTGTTTGTTGACGGCCATTTTCAAAATGGCCGCCAAAAAGGCGGGAAAATTCAACATTGTCCGATTTCAATGAAATTTGGTTTCCAAATAGATATTGATGTTGCGATCCGAAACCAGTGTTGAAAATTGTTTGTTGACCGCTATTTTCAAATGGCTGCCAAAAAAAGGCAGGAAAATTCAACATAGTCCGATTTCAATGACATTTGGTTTCCAAATTGGTCTTGATGTCGTAACTTCAAAACTGATGTTAAAAATTGTTCGTTGACCACCATTTTTAAAATGGCCGCCAAAAAGGTGGGAAAATTCAAAATTGTCCGATTTCAATGACATTTGATTTCCAAGTAGATATTGATGTTGATACTTCAAAACCGATGTTGAAAATTGTTTGTTGACTGCCATTTACAAAATGACATCGCGACTTCAAAACTGGTGTCGAAAGTGGTCCTTAGCAAGAACGTTTTTTGTCAAAAAAGCCCAACAAAGAAATATAGTAAAACATGATCAGACTTTAAAAACAGTTCAAGATATTGGAAGTGTTTGAGCTACAAAAGTTTGAGAAACTGAAGATCAACTGTATAACTTACAATGTTACCTTGATTGTGGCAACTGAAAGCCAGGTGAGCGATACAGGCTCCTGGGAGCCTCTGGTTTTGAAGACAGTTTTGTTCAAGTTTTGGTTTCTTCTTTGAGGTTTCTCTTTATGCCACTTTAGTGTGATTTGTGCACCGAGCGACAAAAACATTTTACCTGTATGAAACAAGGCATGTACATCGAAAGACAAAAACATTTCACGTGTGTGAAAAAATTCAATGTTTTGACAAATATTATGGCTTTGGCATTTAACACAATCTTGGCACACAGAAGCTATAGTTAGTCTTCATATAAGTGGGAGGTTGATGCATGATTAAACCTGGTTTAACCCACCATTTTATTTTTAAAAAATGCCCGTTCCTAGTCAGGAATATGACGGCTTGCCAAAAATGTTCTGTGTTGGGTTGTTTCCCTGATTCTGTCGTATGTTATACAGATTTTCCTTACTGGTCTCTCTCCCTTTGATCGATTCGGACTTTTGTTGTCACTTTTATTTGTTGAGGTGATTTAAGCCTTTCCTTCATTTATGTCATTTAGACTCCTTTTGATGCCTCTCAGTTATGAAAAGGTCCCCCCTGCAGGGATGCAAATTTCCAGGGGCCCAGTAGCCCAAGACCCTATAAATCTACCTGGGCTACTGAAAATTTCAAACCAGTACCCCAGTTCGCTACTGAAATATCCTGCAATTTTGGTTGACTATGTAGTCCTGGACGGTAGCAGGACAACTCGCCCCACTGCCAACTTGCCCCTGTCCGAGTCGCCCTCAATTTCTACCAACTCGCCCCATCCAAAATTTAAAATACCAACTCGCCCCACGAACTTTCCAGTATTTTTGGTCTCAGTTTACTTAAGGGTACTACTACTTCATTTTTGGTGATTTTTCTCGTATTTACATTGGTTTTGTTAGGTTAAGCAAGGACGTATATTGAGACGTCCTGGGTTTCAGAGTTTAGGTTATGAGTATTGTTTAGGGTTGCAGATATGGTTAGGGTTAGAAATAGGGTTAGGGTTAGGATAAGAGAAAGAGTAATGGTTAGAGTTAGAGATAGGATTAGGGTTAGAGTTATAGATAGGGTTAGGCTTAGGATTAGAAAAAGGGTTAGGGCTGGAACTAATATAAAATTCATTAGTCCCAGGTTAGGGTAAGAAATAGGGTTAGGGTTAGAGTTAGAGATAGGGTGAGGGTTAGTGTTCGGGGTTGTTAGGAACAAATAATATACGATGGAAAAGTATTGTTATGAATTTATCAGTAGGACATAAATTCATGTCACTGGATTTGTGTGGCGAGCTGACCAGACACTGACGGGGTGAGTTTGATATCAATTATAAATGGGGGCGAGTGTGTTGGAAATGGGGGCGAGCTGGTAGGGGGCGAGTTGGCAGTGGGGCGAGTTGACTTGGATTCTCCTGGACTAGTAAAATTAGTGGCTGGGCTACTGAATTTTGTTTGCTAGGGGCCCAGCTGGCCACTTTGCCAATATTTCAAATGTTCATCCCTGCCCTGTTGCAGCTGCTGGTGAGCTTAATCAGTTCAAAACACATTTTTAGGTAGTTTGCTTCAAGAAAATGAGTGTTTTTCTGACAGTGCAATTGGGGACCAAAAAGAATATGTTAGGTAGTGTTGGCCAGGAAATTAAATCAATGGTTGTAATTACCAGGAATTCCCATCCTGGGAAATACTGTTCATTATACCCTATGCAACAAAGTTTGGGAGGGTACACTGGTCCATCAGTCTGTCTGTCCTTCAGTCAGTCTGTCCGTCTCACTCTGTCATCACTAACATGTAGTTTGTAGGTTTCTGACTGATAACTTGCGAACAGAACAACACACATGAAACAACGGCAGTAGAATACCGAAGGAACAAAGGGGTGATATTCACAAAAATCGAAGTCCAAAGACAGGGCAAAAACGAGAACACAGAAAACAATGACGTTAGACACAAAAACAATGACGCCAGACAGACACAAAGCACAGAACCAGAAACCACAACATTCAGAACAAAGGCACTCACAGTGTGAACTCCAGTGAAACTGAGAGTGACATCAGGTGCTCCGGAAGGGTAAGCATGTCCTGCTCTGTTAACAGCACCCGTCACACTGTGAGTGATTCAATCCGGGAAAATGTCAAAGTCGGTAGTCAAATCCGGGAAGACGTGAATCTAGCTGAAAATGTCCACTTTCATTTGGGATACTGACACGTCATATCTTTCAATGATGCTATGGTGACAGCCATAGAATTTCTTGAGGGATGAAATTAACAAAGGTTGAACAAATCCCTGACTAAGCAGCTTTTGGGACAGTGTTTTTGCTCTGTTCAAAAAATCACTGTACAAACTACAAGCTCGACAGTAACGAATCAACTGTGAAATGTACACTCCATAGGCTGGAGAGGTAGGTATATTGCTGCTAAGAAAGGGAAAGTTCACAATGGGGAAATTAAAATCATCACGCTTGTCATATAGCTTAGATTTCAAACGTCCATCTTCGTCAATATACAATAAAAGATCTAAGTACGAAGCTGAAGTAGGTGTTTCAGTTGTTTCTTTAATTTCAAGCTCATTTGGATAGATCTGATGTAAATAATCCTTAAATTTAGGATTATTAAGAGAAAGCACATCGTCTATGTAGCGGAAGCTGAAATTAAAGGACTGGGCTAAATGTTTTTGTTTTCTTTGAATAAGCCCTTGTAAAATGACACATGACACATGACACAGTTTTCAAACTTGGTATGTAAGATGTTCACCATAAATCTCAGGCCAAGTTCACTTTTAGGTTCGAGGGTCCAAGGGGTTCTTGATTTATGTCCCTTGAAACTTTGTGAATTTCAGGATTTCCAGCTGATGACTCGTGAATGAAATAACAAACTGTCTTCAGACTTGGTATGTCAATTGTTTTTAACAAAAATCAGGACAGGTTGGACTTAGCAACCACATTGTATGCAGGCAAGACACTAGGCTCGGCATAACCTTTACGAATTATTCTGGAGTCCTGCAAATGCTAAAAAGATAAAATCTATATAAATTTAGTTGTTAGTTGAATATCTTGTTGATAGAATCATACATTTTAGTAGTAAACAATTTCTTTTCATATGTAGAAATGCATTCAGCAAATTAGCGTTTGAACTAGATAAGAAAATGATAGAAGGACTTGCCACATGTCAACCTGGTTGTATAGAAAAAGTTCTATATCACTTGAGAAGGAGGATAGATATTGTGATGATGGATCTTAAAAGGAACCCCCCAAAACAACAAAAAGGAGGAACAAGAAAACAAGAGAATGACAAACCTGAAGCTGATCAAAATATGGGTAAATATGGTCTTCATCAAATTGGTTTTTAACCAGGTTGTTCCTCTTCATCTTTAGCTGGGGATTTAAGAGGTATTACCAAGGGCAGTCACTTTATCTTATATATCCATGTTCTTATTTCTATGTAAATCTTGCTAAGATATGTTGGGAAGACTGACAATGGAAGGATATGGAGAAAATGCACATGAGATAAAATCTCTACAAATACATACATGGCAGAACCAATCAATGGAACAATGCTTTAATTGTTGTTCTTCATCTTGAAGTCACCATGAGACCTTCAGCCATGATTGTTGAGTAATGAGCATTGTTCATCCCTCATAGTAAGGCCAAGAAAACCCTAGCACCACTTTGAGTGGAATTCATTGCTAGATGCCTAACAACACTACATTTATATCTTTTCTGGTCATAGATGTGTAATCATCAACAAACATAAATGAAACTGGAAAAGTGCTCCTATAATCACTGTTCTAAAGTTATACAAAAGCACCAATATCTCGAGCTAGTTGACAATTACAACATATAAAAAACACAGGTCACTCATCAAGTTGATTTTAAGAAAAATGGCATCGTAAAATAGTGAGATGTGGCCACTGTGACATGTTGGATGTAATCTGGAATGTATAATAACTGTATATTGATAATTTTCATGTAACCTTTAAGAAAAAGACAATCTGATTGGCCTAAACTGACATTCAAAAGCTTTGGTCAAAACAGGTTTAAACAGGTAAACAGGTAGAGTTACATGTGGAAATTACGGAAAAAAATATAAATAAGTATGATAGTTTTTCCATATGAGAAATTTCTCAAGAACATGTTCAGCATAACTGAAAAATATAGGGGCACAACCATAATTGGTTATTTTGAAAATACTCTGGTGACTGATATTGGTCATTTTAAAAAAAACAACTTGTGATGATGCTCCTGACTGTCACTGGTATTTTTCATTGAATAAAACGCCAGAGTAGACTGGGAACCTGTTCTGTCCAAAGCTTTTGAATGTCAGTTTTGGCCAATCAGATTGTCTGTTTCTTAAAGGTTACATGAAAATTATCAATATACAGTTACTATACATTGCAGATTACATCCAACATTACAAGAATTGAAAACTAGGCAACACAATTTATATATTGTTTGCATCTGAAAATGTGTATTGGTATAGCAATTTACAAAATTACCACCATCATATACTTATTTCAGAATGCTGATATGGATGCAATGAAGGACTTAACAAGTAACTGTCTGTATTTTAAAGAATGATAAGCAG
Source organism: Modiolus philippinarum (assembly GCA_002080025.1). Lineage (NCBI taxonomy): Eukaryota > Metazoa > Mollusca > Bivalvia > Mytilida > Modiolidae > Modiolus > Modiolus philippinarum. The sequence goes on from MJUU01021530.1 coordinate 64,071, forward strand.
ATTTATTAAGGGGACATATTTTTGATCTTTTTAAGGGTCTCCAAGAGGTAAAGGCAAAGGCCTACAGACAGAAACATACAGAGGGTTAGTATATCTTAATTTTTGGTACCCCCCTTTTCAGTGTAAAAATTCCTTTCATAACACAGTACTGAGTATTTCCTACTATACATACAATGTCAGTCAGACTTTAAAGTCATTTTACAAATTTATTTTTGACTGACAAAATGTGCCAGGAATTATTGTCCCTTTTATGAATTCATAAAAAATTAATCTTGATTGAAGGCAAATATTTAGTTTTTTTTTACCCCATAAAATCACTGTACACATGTTATTCATGTCACTCTTAAGGTCAAAGTTCCTATTGTAACAATAGATATTTACATGTATAATGAGAGAATTGCAAATAGAATAGAAATGGAATAAGCTGCAAAATGTGTTTGTGCCTTTTAAAGAAAACCTGTAATATTAAGCATTTATCTTCAAAATTAAGAAAGTGTGTGCTTTTAGTTTTACCCTCCCCTCACATCATGTATTACTGTTTCATTCCCATGTTCTCTATCCTCTACATTTTCCAAAATCAATAACAATAATTTTTCAATTTTTTTGGTCTCTGTTTTCTTTTTTAGTGAACTTCTGTTCCACATTATATAGTAGTTCATCTTAATAATGGACCCTTTTTAAATTTTCAGTTATCCTAAATCACAATCAAGGCCTTTTCAAAATATATTGAGGCCACAAGATTATTTGTTTTTTACCTTTCAAATAAAAAAAAAATTAATTGGTTTTTAAATGGGTACTAAACATCTATAATATTCAAAATAGACTTGAATTTGGTACAAATTTTGAACAACTTGTAAAGATGTTAGATTCCCCCTTGTGAACTTCTATTGATATTGTAAGAAGCCATGCATTAGGTAGTATAATTACAGGATACCTTATGGGGATAAAGATCTTGATATAGAGATTCAAAAATGGCAAGCTATAATAGACAGGTATTAAAAAACTTGGTAAATGGGGTAAATGTACTTCACCAGGTTTATTGAGATTTACAAGACGGATATGTTTTGCTTTGAATATACTTGTTTTTCACAAATATGTATTCACATATGAACAGAAATAATTCTGGACAGGGTTGCACTGTGAAGAGGATGTTTATTATGAATTATTTGCTCAGATCTACACTTTAGAAGCTAAATCTGCATTTTGCACTTTCAAGTGGTTGGAATCACACAATTGAAATATATATAAAATTTGAATTTTTTCAAGTGGTCTTTAGGCTAGCTTACAGTGCATTTTAGAATATGTCTAGAATAGTGACTTAACCAATGTAAAGATGATTATGTCTTAATCATTATAAAGTACATCAGCTTTGGAGAGTTATAGTGAAATTTAAGAGGTCCCTTTGGGAAGAAGCCTTTTAAGAAAGTCAGGTTCATTTACTATGAAATATACTATGAAAGGAATTATAAAAAGTGACCTGTAAAATCAAGTTGCTGCTTAATTCAAGATGACGGCTAATGCAAGTTTGACTGTATATTCTAAAATTTTAGCACTTATTAAATAAAATGCAGTACCTTTACTAAAAAAAGGTAGATTTTTTTCTTATTGCTTTAAAATGCTAAAGAATATTATTCTCATTTGTACACTTTACAAAATGCTGAACATAAAACAACCTTCATAGGTCAATGAGTTTTAAAATGAAAAAGAATTTCTTTGCCTTTTGTTTCTACCTAGAAATAATTTCAAAATTCCCTAAGTGTATAAGACTTTCTTGACCTGCGTTTCCTTCTGTGGTAGAGTCATTGTCTCTCTACTGGTATACCTGATGTTCATAAAGCCTGAAGTCAAATGAACTGAAAAACAAAGGAGACAAAGTATATTTCTCAAGAACTACTAATGAAAGATGAAATTTAAAAAAAAAACAACAAAAAAACTTAAAAAAAAACAACAAAACAAAAAATAACAACATAAAAAAAAAACAAACTAGAAGTGGTGCCATCAGAAATGATGGCCATCCCTGCACTCCCTGTTTGACACAGAAAATAGTTGTTATAGACCCTGGGCATAATTTTCCACAACAATTTGGAATTCAAACAATGGATAATTACTATTTTTAGCTCGCCGGGACGAATGTCCGGAGAGCTATTGTCATACCCCCGGCGTCGGCGTCAGCAAAACTTAAACCTGGCTTGTGAATGGAGACCTGAAGAGCTAGGATGTATATATTTGGTATGTGACTTCCTTGTGATGAGAGCTTTCTTCTGGTACTGTACTTGTAGACATTTTGACCTTGACCTTGCCCTTAGGGCAATTTTTAAAAAAAACTTGAACCTTGCCTCTAGAAGGTAGGCTTTTAGTGGTAGGGTGTTCATATTTGGTATGTAACTTCCTTATGATGAGAGCTTTCTT
>MJUU01021530.1:77144-87340 GCA_002080025.1 Modiolus philippinarum
TCTAAATATGTCAAATCTTTATTTTTCATCGGATTTCGATGGGATTTTTTCTCTGGATTCCTCTTGATCTAAGCTTTCGGTAGTATGTCAACGGATTTGGCGAAGCTCTTACTGTTTCTGAGCTACAAGGGTCAAAGGGGCCAATATTGCAATTTTTCTTAATATGTCAAATCTTTATTTTTCATCGGATTTCGATTGGATTTTTTTCTTTGGATTCCTCTTGATCTAAGCTTTCAGTAATATTGCAACGGATTTTGTGTAGGTCTTACCGTTTCAGAGCTACAAGGGGTCAAAGGGGCCAAAAATTGCAATTTTTCAAAATATGTCATATCTTTATTTTTCATCGGATTTCGCTGGTTTTTTTTTCTTAAAATTTCTATGTCTGTAAAGTTTTAGTTGATAGTTTATCAGTAAGTAATCAAAAGGGTTGATTTTTTCCCTGTTTTGTTTCTAGCTAATAACTGTGTCTAGCTTCTTTTTGTGTCCATCTAATTATTGTGTCAAGCTCTTTACTGTGTCCACATTCACTTTAAAAATTTCAGTGGTCGACATGCTGCGGTCGTATCATGCTGCGCTCGGCGTAGCCCTTTATTCTTTTAATTTAGACCAACTTTTTTAGCTCACCTGGCATAAAGGCCATTTGAACTTTTGCCAACACTTTGTGTCGTGACAGTCTTTGTCGGCACAACACTTAAGATTTCTAATATAGAGGCAGACACACAACAACATTCCAACACCTTGATATCTTTATTAAGCACTAAATTATACTCATTTTTTACAATTTATGTAAGCTATAAACTCCGTTTGCTCCGTACCATGCTTTTTTCACATACAAAACAATTAGGAGAAAATATATCAAATAACCGAGGACGGAGAAACAATTATCAATACATACAATAGAAAAGACGGAGAAAGTCCATTTGACGGAGTATAAATTAAAGTTCATATTGGAATTACAACGGAGAAACAATGTCCATAAAATCGCAGCTCACGATACTCCCAGGACAAAGAATACAAATTAACTCAAAATGTTCATCAAAACTTATTTCTCTATCTATTTCAACCTGAGTTGATATCTCGGTTCCATTTAAGAATTTTATTTTTTGAGTAAGCGTAGAAACGAATGTTTGAGTCAAGGTTCTCATCGAAGAAACTTCAATTGACTGTTCATTGTTGTTTTCTGTAGTTGTGCAATCCAGTGAATCATCACTATCACTAATCACAATAATTTCATCTTCACCTACTATGTTGTTAGCCTCAACACCTACATCTTCGTCCATAATTTCTTTATCTTGTTCTGCAGCCTGACTCGCTTGGAATTATTCAAGGAATTCATCCACATTAAAATCCTGCTGCCCTGATATGTTATTGTTTTCATCATAGTCACTATTCTGTTCTTTTGTCTGTTGATTCTTGTCAAACTAATTTATGAACTCATCCAAATCAAATTCATTTACTTTGCTTACGTCACTGACTTCAATCAGTAAATCAAAAACTGTTTCGTCGTCACTAATTTCTTCATAGTAACCATCCTGCTGGTAATCACCTCTAGTTGCCTTTAATGCTGCCTTTCGTGAATCATCTTCTGGAAACTTATAATCACGTCTGATGAATTTAGTGTCACAGCCTTTTATAACACAGTTCCAAAATTCAAAGTTTGTTGTATGCTTTTCTTTCATGTGTCTAAGAAGGTTCTTTCTGTATTTGTAGCTCTTTGGACATGTTTGACAGTAATACACCATGGTGGTTACTTTGAATGAACATGAATCGTATGGACAGATATATTTATTTATAGTATAGTAGCGCGTGAAAAAAAAATCGTGCTCTTGAAAAACTCCGTTATGACTCCGTTGACTGAATTTAAATCACTCCGATAAATAAATATAACTTCTCCTATGTCTAAAAATAATACAGGTACAGCGATGGAAACGTTCAACATTCCCTACCACACGCACACAATTCACACGATGAACGCACACGGTTCACACGTTGAGCGCACACGATTCACACGATGAATGATACAGAAAGTTCTCAATCGTGTATTGTGTACCGTGTACCGTGTGCCGTGTAACGTGCACCGTGTCGGTTAAAAAATCTTATATATTTTCATGAAACGAACTCGAAATGAAAAATATCAGCGTGGAATAAAAGTCGAGATATTCGAAATTTCATGGTAATTTACAATGTGATACATAAAGATAAAATCAATGTTAATTTTGACAAAAGAAAATACTAGTAGTCGGTTTCCCATATGAAATAGCGTGTTACCAACTTTCTTCCGGGAACTGTCTCCACTTTTGCCGTAACAATATCAGAGTATGGTTGACAAAAGCTTAAAATGCTGTAATCTTGTCAGAAAAATAAATAAATTAAATAAACAATGTTTAATCAAAAAAACTAAAACTTTCTATAATTTAACTATAAATATTAAAGAAAGGGCACTTTTTCACTATTTCATATTATACCAGTGTCTGCAATACTTTAACCAGAGACATATAATTATATGTCTCTGCTATAACTTGATAGAATTTAACCATAAATATAAAAGAAAGTGCATCTTTTCTCTATTTTATATTATACCAATGTTCACAATACTAAAACTTAATATAATTTAACCATAAGTATAAAAGAAAGGGCACTTTTTCTCTTTTTCATATTATACTGGTGTCCGCAATACTATAACTTGAAAGAATTTAACCATAAATATAAAAGATAGGGCACTTTTTCTCTTTTTTATATTATACTGGTGTCCACAATACTATAACTTGATAGAATTTAACAAAAAAATATAAAAGATAGGGCCTTTTTTCTCTATTTTATATTATAATGGTGTATGCAATACTTTAACTTGATAGAATTTAACCATAAATATAAAAGATAGGGCACTTTTTCTCTTTTTTATATTTTACCGGTGTCCGCAATACTATGACTTGATAGATTTTAACCATCAATATAAAAGATAGGGCACTTTTTCTCTTTTTTATATTACACCGGTGTCCGCAATACTATATAAAAGATAGGGCACTTTTTCTCTATTTCATATTATACCAGTGACCGCAATACTAAAACTTGATAGAATTAAACCATATATATAAAAGATAGGGCACTTTTTCTCTATTTCATATTATACCGGTGCCCGCAATACCATTACTTGATAGAATTTAACCATAAATATAAAATATAGGGCACTTTTCTCTATTTCATATTATATTCATGTACACAATACTAAAACTTGATAGAATTTAACCATAAATTTAAAAGATAGGGCACTTTTTCTCTATTTTATATTATACCGGTGTCAGCAATACTATCACTTGATGGATTTTAAACATAAATATATAAGATCCGGCACTTTTTCTCTATTTTATATTATACCGGTGTCCGCAATACTAAAATTTGATAGAATTTAACCATCAATATAAAAGATAGGGCACTTTTTCTCTATTTTATATTATACCGGTGTCTGCAATACTAACACTTGATAGAATTTAACCATAAATATAAAAGATAGGGCACTTTTTCTCTATTTTATATTATACCGGTATCCTCAAGACTATAACTTGATAGAATTTAACCATAAATATAAAAGATAGGGCACTTTTTCTATATTTTATATAATACCGGTGTCCGCAATACTATAGCTTGATAGAATTTAATCATAAATATAAAAGATAGATCACTTTCTCTCTATTTTATATTATACCGGTGTCCGCAATACTAAAACTTGATAGAATTTAACCATAATTATAAAAGATAGGGCACTTTTTCTCTATTTTATATTATACCAGTGTCCGCACTACTAAAACTTGGTAGAATCTAACCATAAATAAAAACAATAGGGCACTTTTTCTCTATTTTATATAATACCGGTGTCCTCAATACTATAACTTGATAGAACTTAACCATAAATATAAAATATAGGGCACTTTTTCTCTATTTTATATTATACCGGTGTCCGCAATACTAAAACTTGATAGAATTTAACCATAAATATAAAAGATAGGGCACTTTTTCTTTATTTTATATTAAATTGGTATCCACAATACTATAACTTGATAGAATTTAACCATAAATATAAAGGAAGGGGCAGTTTTTCTCTATTTTATATTATACCTGTGTCTGCAATACTTAAACTTCCTATGATTTAACTATAGATATAATAAGTTATTCTGATTAGACTTTTATTGTTCTACTATACTGAACAGGTCGATATAGCATTGAATGAAGTTCATTAAATAAAGGCTTGCGTTCCTAAACAATAAATGTTTTTGTGACAAAAATATCGCCAGACGTGATACTTAATCTGATTATATTTTTATTTTCTTCTTGTAAAATCGGCGGTTGTAAAAAAGGTATATTTCGCGTTGGAAAAAAATAATAAATAAACAACAAAGGTGTTTTGCAAAAAACTGGTAAACCTATCTATAAATTGCGGAATTTAAATGAAACGAGTAAACGCACGCTACATGATACACGCAATGAACGATACACGATACACGATGAGCGCAAACGATTTACACGATGAACGCAAAAGATCTACACGATGAACGCACACGATTCACACGATGAGCGCTATTTTGGGAATGTTGAACGTTTCCATCGCTGTAATACCAAAAATATAAACATTCAGGTAACATTCAAATATCTTACTATCGATTAATTTGGAATAAACAGGTTCACCTTTTATATATAAATATACACACAAGTCTTTCACATATTGAAATAAAATATATGAGATGAAAAAAGTCATTATTCACTACTTTATAATTTCTTAATTTTTTCTTTTGCGTTTTGGGAAGCCTTACGTTTATGCCTTGATTCACACTTTGATGTACTTGTATTATCAATCGCTCTGTTTCTTTCTTCATTTTAGACAGGATATAATAAGTTAATCGGCCTACCTACTTCTTTCCTGAGGCAGGTTTCACCTTTGCCGATCTTATCATATTGTCTCTACTAGACCTCAAAGTAACAATTTGACCTAGTTTCCAACTACCTCTAGGAACATCGTCTTTCAATATCACTACGTCTCCTACTTGGGGGGATAATTCAGAGTTGATTCTTCCACATCTTAGAGAAGTTTGCATCCTCTCTCTTAAGCTCATTAAGTAGTCTTCTCGCCACATCTTCCAGAACAAATCCAAAAGTTTTTGTCCCTTTTTCCAAATTTTCACTAATCTTTCAGCAGAACTACATGTAACAGTGGGTGTAAATAATGGATCTTCCAAGTCATAATCAATATTAGGAATACCAATACAAGGATTCAGAGAAAGAAAATGATTCGGTGTTCAGGTTATCCTAGAATTTATATCTTCCCCAACGTAAACAAGAGGGCGAGTATTCACGATAGCTTCTATTTCTTTGACTGTTGTCTGTAATTGTACATCTGAAAGTAATTTTTTATTTAATGATTTCCTTAATGAACGTTTAACAATACCAAAAAGTCTTTCGTAGAAGCCTCCCATCCAAGGTGCTAACTCTGTAATATACTTCCATCGTATCCCTGACTTTGAAGCAAAGTTTTGCACATCTCTGCTTCTAACAACATTTTTCCACACTGAATTTACCACTTCACATCCTAGTTTGAATTGCGTCACGTTATCACTTATAATTTCTGATGGTGTTCCCTTTGCTGACATAAATCTTCTGAACGCATATAAAAACTCCTCTGTTGTCATGTCCTGAAGTACCTCCAAATGAACAGCACGAATAACTACACATGTGAAAAGGCAAATCTATCTTTTTCTTAATCCTCCACATTGCCTGATAAAAATCGGTCCTAAGTAATCCAACACCGTACCCGTGAAAGGAATTGCTTGAGAAACTCTAGATCTTGGAAGGGGTGCCATTGTTGGCATTTTGTAGGGTCCTCCTTCGTATCTTTTACATAGTAGGCATTTTCGAAGAACTTGTCTAACTGCAATACGGCCTTGTGGAATCCAATACTTATATCTCAATCTGCTCAACGTTTGGGATATACCACAATGAAGCTGTTGAAAATAAATTTGTTGAATCAAAAGCTCCGTAAACCTCTCATATCTAGGAAGGATAGGGTACTTAGCACCTTCAGATAAATCACTATTTTCCAGTCTACCTCTACAGCGCAAGAGATCATCTTCTCCTATAAAAACTCCTAGCTGTCTCTGAAAGTTGGTACCTTTTCCAGACAATAAAGCGTTCCTTACATCGGAATAATGTTTTCTTTGGACAAACTGACACCATAAAGTAGTTGCATCTTGTAGTTCAGTTGACGTTAAGAAATCTCTGTATTCACAAGAATTCTTTTTCAAACGAGAAATGAAACGTGTGACCCATGCTGTAACTCTAATCAATTTACATAGTGAAGAAAATCGCGAACTGGTAGAATCACTTCACTCAGTTGCGTGTCTCCATTAGAAACAAAGTGAGAGTTACATAATTTTACATTCCTCCTGACTTCAGAATTATATTTTTCACTGTTTATCACATCAATATTTGAGTCATATTCCTTCCATGAATCAATTCCATAGCCTAACCAATCCGGACCATGCCACCATAATCTGTTTTCACCTAGCTTCTTTGTTGATGTACCCCTTGTGGCAACGTCTGCTGGGTTTTCACCTGAGGAATAAAAGCAAATTTTATATCACCGTGAATTTTTATTTCGGATATTCGATTCCGCACAAATACACTTCCTTCCTTTTTTGGGGTTATCCACTTCAAAACACACTGTGAATCCGACCACAGAAATTTTCCTTCCAATGGAATTCTCAATTCATTTTCAACAAAATGTAAACAACACACTCCTATTAGAACTGCCATTAATTCAAGGCGTGGAATTGTCATTCCTTTTACAGGGGTTAATCTCGATTTTGAAAACACTAGATGACATGCAGAAATATTATCACGTTCTTGGTGGAGATAAATAGCAGCTGCATATGCCTTCACAGAAGCATCAGAAAAGCACAGTAATCTATACTTCGTATTTTTACCTGAAATATTTATGTCAGTACTTCTCTTTATCTCAAATTCTGTAATTGTCTGTATCTCTGTATACAGATCCTTCCAAGTACTCATATCTTTATCATTTAGCTCATCATCCCAACTCAATCCTTTTTTCCATAATTCTTGGAGAAATACCTTCCCCTGCACAGTTACAGGTGCAAACATTCCTAGGGGGTCAAAAATTTCTGCTATGCGCTTCAGAGTAGATCTCTTTGTTGGTGTACTAGGAGTGATCGAGGAACGTTTTGATTTCAACCTCAAACTATCGGTTTCTATATTCCAGACATGTCCTAGCACATGAACACAATTCCCTTTTCCTTTATCGTCTTCGGGTAGTAAATTATTAAGTTCTTTGTCGTTTGTAACCCATTCACGGAGATTCATAGAGGCTTCCTTAAATATCTTCTTAGATTCCAAATATATATGAATAGCCTCAGTTTCAGTATTGGCTCCAGTAACTAAATTATCTATGTAAATATTTCATCTTATCTTCTCGGCACAATCAGATTTGCTTGCAATTAAGTGACTTTCTATAGTTTCTCTGAGTAAAAATGGGCTTGAAATCACTCCAAATGGTACACGACAGAAGTGAAATTCCTCGATGTTTTCACTGCAAACACTTGGCAATTCAGGGTCTTTTATCCATAGAAATCTAGTGACGTTTCTGTCGCTTTCCTGGAGTCCCACTTGGAGAAATGCTTTCTCAATGTCAGCGACATGTCCAATCTTGTGAAGTCTGAATCTCATAATCATCCCGCACAAATTTTGTAACAACACTGGTCCTCTGAATAAGCACTCATTTAAACTTTTACTCTCTTTATTCACTTTTGCAGATGCGTCGTACACTATACGTTTAGTTGTTGTCTTCGTTGGCGTAATAACTCAGTGATGAGGGATATAATGAATGGATCCTTCAGTGTGACTTTCATTTACCTTTTCAATGATTCCATTCCTTAAGTGATCCTGAATGACACTATCGTATTGATGAAGCAATTCTGGTTTCTTCTTCAAACAGTTTACACAGGACTTCAATCTTCCTAATGCAAGATTTCTATTCATTCGTAAAAGAGTCAATTCCGCTTTCCATGGCCACTTAACATAATATCTGCCGTCTTCAAACTTCACCGTTTCTTTAAATGACTTCATTGCAACTTCATCATCCATCTCACCTACTTTGTCTGTTATCCCAATTGATTCCAGTTTCCAAAAATCAGATAGATCTGGCGGAGAAAGGGTTTCGTAATCACTAGACGACAAGAAACCATTTATGGGAGATTCATCTATAGAACTATATGATAAAATGAGTAAGCTGGTTTCACTTGAGCAATTATCTACCTCCTGTGCTCTTCCTGTTATCATCCATCCAAGTTTCGAAGCAAGCAAGTACAATCCAGGCTGAACTTCTATTCTCTGTGATAGTATGAGGTCGAGATAGTAATCATTTCCAATTAAGAAATCAATAGCCGAGGATTCGTTTTCAGACGGAATATCACCCGCTAGTTCTATTTTATGGAGAAACTGTTTTAAATGATCCATTGTACCAGCATCCAGTGTTTTCCTTTGTACCATTCCACTTATGACAGGAACAATATTTGCCATAAGTTGAAGACATTGGCCTTTTTTTAATCTGATATCCAATTTTGTCATTTTTGTTCTGATCACTTTTAATTTGTCACTTCCAAATGTTACCAATCTGATGTCTTCTTCTTTGTCACCTTTTAATTGTAAACTTGATGCCAACTTTTGGGATATATACGTTCTCTGGGATCCAGAATCAAATAAAACTCTTGTATTTTGTCTAGCTGATGTGCTTGGATTTCCTATTTCTACCTTTGCAGTCTGCATGAGTATCATTTCTCCAGAAGAAATAAAAGCGTTCTCTACTTGAGATTATCCTTGGTACTCCTCTCTTATAAGCATTTGATCTTCTTCCTTTTCATAGAAAACACTACTGCTATGTTCATTATCTTCCCCAGACAAATGAAGACCAGTTGATTGTATACTGAATCTCTTGGGGCACAAACTCCTGTGATGGGAATTAACCTCTTTACAATAAACACACAACTTGTTTCGTTTACGCTACTTTGAATTATGACCTACCCATAAACATTTGAAACAGCTTCCTTTCAGTTTTCTTTTATTTTCCTCAATAGTCTGAAATTTCTTGCATTCATCACTCCAATGCTTTTCACCATAATAGCGGCACTTATCGAAATAAGAATTGGTTGTTCTTTCTACTGTTGAAGTTACTAATGCCTCCGCTGAATTTGATGCTTTATAGGAAGAACCGTTTCTTTTCCATGTAAATGGCTTATATCCTGGAGATTTCGATTCCTTTTCACTGAAGGCATGAAACTGCTGCTTTAAATCCTTAGATTTGTCAGGAGTACACGATTTTTCTTTTGTGTTTACGTAATCACTTAACTTTTCACACAATTTTGCAATGGTCCATTTATCTTTAGAACCCTTCTGAATTTCGAATTGTAATAAACATCTTCAGGTAGTTTTGTTTTAACCATAGAAATAAACACATCTTGATCCAAGTTTTGGTTGAATACTTCCAGACTACGAAGATGACGTTGCACTTTATCAAGAAAATCCCGAAGATTACTTGTTTTATTTGTTGCTACTGGTAAATTTATCATCTGTTCATAATGTATATCGATTGCATCCTGTACATTTCCGAACCTTTCTTGTTAGTATTTTCAAAGCTAGACTATAGTTATCAATTGACAATGTCAATCCAGAAATAGCACGTTTTGCCTCTCCTTGTTATTTATCAAATCTTCTCTTCTGAAATTGCTGGGCCAATTTTAACCAAATTTGGCCTTTATCATCAGCAGGGTATACAGTTTCAAAACTATGTTGTAATAGTCAGAAGAAGAAACATGGCATATATAACAAAAAATAGACTTTTTATGGTAGATTAGGGTACAGGGGTTGTTACTGCTTTTAGCCTGATATTCTTCCATTTTAAGTAGAATCCCACTTTTTTTATACCAGTTTTGTCATAATGATCTTATTTTTACTGTATATTTACTTCCGGATTTGTCAACTTTCCCTTGTTATTTCAATACTAAAAATCAGGTCATATGTACTAAGATAGGATGTTTTATTGTATAGCAACATGATATTTCCCTAAGGGCTTTTCAAGAAAAATATATAGGGGCGGGAATGCAAATTATTTATATTTACCTTGTGGGGGGGGGGGG
>MJUU01021530.1:87352-119881 GCA_002080025.1 Modiolus philippinarum
TTAATAACACCTACTGCTTATACCTGAAAAAATAATTAAAATTATGGTGGTAGTACCCTAAATTTTGACTTGTGTTTCTGCCCCCTGTACATTTTTTCCTGGAAAAACCCAAAGAAATCAACAAAATGTAATAGTGCAATAAATTTCTATATAGAGTAATAAGAATTTTGTAAGATTCAATGTACAGACACTGACAAAATTATTTTTTCCCTTCTCATGTTACCTTTGTAGTTAACAGCGTCCATGATGTAGCTGTCGATACTTTGTTTATTTTTTTGTAGTATAGTCTTTGTAAATAGGTTTTATTTCACTGTTTTTTTACTTTTTTATTGTGTTTTGATAAAGAGCCGGATAGGTCTCAAAATATCAACTTTTAAATGTGTGTACTGTTCACTTCAGTCTACTGCCTTGTTTTATATATATATATATATATATATATATTACATATATATGCCAGAGAAGACCATGTAGGATCAGACAGAACATGAAAAAGGTTAATACAGGTTTCCACTCATAAGAGCAGGTCTCAGTTCTGATAACAAGAATAACACATTTCAATCTCAAGTTATTTTATTCCCCACTATTTCTTTGAAGTACCATGAAATCTTTCAAAAATGTGGAATTTTCAATGTTTACTGTTGTAAGTTAATGTCACACATCAGTCAAAGCAGTGTTTTTGAATTTGCTGCCAAAGAAACCAAACAATACAAAATAACTCTTGGCCTGCCTGCAATATTTGGAGATTGGTTTCTACACAATATTAGCTAGGCCAATTTACATTTACAGTGTCACTTACACAAACATTGTTTCTTGGAACCTTCAAGCAATTGGGAATTTTTGGCTACACATTTGAAAAAAGTAGAGTTTTGTTGTTGGAAATTGGTCCAATTACTTGACCCCTAAATTTGCACCTGTTAATACCTATAATGTCCAACATTGTATAAATCTTAAATTTTCCTCTATCATAATGAGTAAATAATTTTTATTTTTATCAGATTTTGGAAGCCAAACAGAAAAGATTAGAGCATTTGGTACATTTAAAAGATATAAGGATTGAAGATTTACAAAGTCGTCTGGAAACAATGAGACCCACTGGGGTTAAGAGGTAAAACTGAAGAATTATAAATTAACTTTCACGGGTATATCTGAATTATTGAAAACTGAAATGTTGAATAAGAATTTACATGACATTGTTATTTTTTGTACAGTTTAAGCAACAAATCTGAGTATATTTTGTGTATTTTAAGACAGAATACTTATTTTTTTCATTATAGTGATGTACATTTGTCTGATAACATTTTTTCTTTAAACTTTATGAAATTGTTTTTTTAATATAAATAAGGTTTTTTGTGTTGTTATAGTGACCTTTTTTTGTCCAGTACATAATGCTCAATATACTGTTATTAAAGAAAAGATGAATATTTTTTTTCAGGATGTAAAAAAGGATAACTTAGGTAAAAAAAAAACTTTGATGCAATAAATATTATGTGTTGTGTATTCAGAATCACAAATTCTTTAAAGTAAAGTATAGCACATGTTAAGCTGGTGATTTGGATGTGTTGTTTTTTCTGTGATTATTTTATTGTACTGCAAAGTATGGCATTATTTTTAATACAGTCAGTATTCATATAATTTTTTATATGCAAAAGTATGCATAAGAAAAAAATTAAGTTTATGTGGATTTATAGACAGATATAAAATCTGTCAACAAATATGATCATACTTACAGTTGCTGTAAGTTGAAATTACGATAATCAAGAAGACCATTTGTTCAGGAAAAAAAATTAAACCTGAAATATTGATAGGTAATGGGCCTTGTTTTGAAGTTTTTAATGTTTATTGTGGCGGGAAAAGACTTTCTCTGACTTTTACCTTTACTTCAACATTGGGAAATTTTGATTTTCCTTAATGTTGAAAGAAAATTTATTGCACTGAAATAACATTTAATCACCAGTCACTAACTTCTGAAGCCTTTAATGACTAGAAAATTAAGTGTTATGGGGCAAGGGAAATCCTGTCATTTTACATATTTATATTTGAAAACCTCACCTCACTACATTGTCAAGGTGTATCATTTCCTTGGTGTTTGGTTTGATGACATATGATTTGATTTCTCAGATTTTATGTCCTTAAATCCATTCACCTGCCTTTTTTCAAGCAATGCAAAAATTTTAAGTTCTGACTCTTGAATTTAATTTACATATATGACATACACCAGAATAATTTGATTGTATTTTATTATTTTGCAAAACATCCCACACTTTGCTCTACAAAATGTAAAATTGAGATACAACCTTGATAAGTTTGACAATATTTTGTGAATTATATATCTATATTGCACATTCAGTCAGTCCATGCAAATAAATGAAAAAATTAGAAGTTTAGATTCCCGACATATTTTCTAAAGCTCAAGTACACTGACCTGTAGCTTCAATTATTTAGGGAATCAGTTTCCCAAAATTTTAGAATTGTAGACCTGAGAAGTGACCTAACTTAAAGATTGTAAGGATGAATAGGTTCTTGCACAGGCTCATATTGAACATAAGGGATATCTTCCCTGGGTGAGAAATTTGTGAGTAGAGTGCTGCTTAATGGAGGTAAACACTTAAGTATTTTACATACAAGTGGAAGATGTCCTACTTTATAAGGTTGATTTAATATATGTCTTTGGCAAGAGCATGAAAACAAAACATTGCCATTCAATTTTGAAGCTTGATAAATAGTTTTGTATTTGATAGATGATGTTAAATAAATCAAAGTATTACATTGGAAATGCTGTATTTTGATAAAATACAGGGTCATATGATTTGTTGAATTAAATTAGCCATAGAAATGCAGATTTATAGAAGAGGGTGCTTCAATAACAAAGAAACAAAACATAACTTTACAACAGAATCTGTATTGTTTTTTTGTGTGTGTATGTGAACAGTGTGTGCAATAGGCTTTTTAAAAAATGCTGATTTTAAATAAGAAGACAAAGATGTTGTATAAATATATATGATAGATTTTTTAAGCTTTAATTTGACACTTAGATTTTTTAAAGTTTTAATTTGAACACAGTATTAGATGAATTTTTAGAAAAGCTTTAAAATTGATGTCCTTTCATCACTCCCATCCAAGATATAGATTAATACATATTTTGTGTCCAGGATCTGTTTATTGCTACTTGAATCTTTATGATAATGTTGACATATGATGCAAATTTCATAGTGACAGCAATAGAATACTGAAGGAACAAAGGAGTGGTATTTACAAAAATGGAAATCAAAAGACACGGCAAAAATGAGAACACAGAAAACAATGAAGTTTGACAGCTACAAAGCACAGAAATAAAATCACAACATTCAAAACCAAGGCACTCACAGTGTAAAATCCCATGAAATTGAGAGTGACATCATGTACTCTGGAAGGGTAAGCATGTCCTGCTCTGTTAATAGCACTTGTCACACTGTAAGTGAGTCAATCAAGAAAAAAGTCAAAATCGGAATATTAAAATCATGAATCTAGCCAAAAACGGCCATTTTGAAAATTTGAAGATGACCAAGCTAGGCCTAAGATGAATATTTCATATATGGCTTATACTTATTTACTTCTACATGTATCTAAAGGCTGTTTGTTAAGCTTTGCTTTAGGGTCATGATCAAGTAAGGTTAAAGGTCAAACATTAATTGAGTTCAAAACTTAATAATAAAATACCATAGTTACTGAAAGCAAGAATGCAAGAAATCTGCCTTAAATGTAATATTTATACATAAGTTTGTTATCCTGATATTTTAAATTAGTAAGAGGGAAATTCAATTTCAGTATGCAGCAATGTGATGCTGTAGTATCAGACGACACATTTGTCTCCTTATTCGTATATCCATCTCAAATTTTATATACAAGTTGTGTGTCCTTGTTTACTGTTTGTTTACAGTTAATGTGATATTGTTTTTAAGCATTGTTAGTTTTGTATTTGTTGTGTTTTATCACATTATACATATCACATTGTTCTGAATGGTTTATAAATGTGTAAAACATTTCATCAATATGTCCTCCTATTTTTTTTACATTACATTTATTTTATAATTCTACTGTTATAAGGCTATTGGCATCCAAAAAAAATCTTGAATAAATTAGATATTTATGCATGTATGTGCAGGTTTTTTATACATTTAATTATTTTTTAATCCCAGTTCGAATTTACACATTACAATTATATTATTGACAAAAGGCTTCCGTTTTTCAAAGGGATTTGAGCAGTTAATGATTATGTTGACTTTCCATCAAATTGCTCTGACGTACCACCATAGGTATGAATATTGTGTCAATTTAAGTATCTGTATTTAGTGATGTCATCTTTGTTAACATTAAAAAATACATAAGTTTATATTTTTTACATATTGCAAATTTTGTCTGAATAAAAAATACAGTAATAAGAAATTAGTCACTTAAACCATTGTTACACTTCTTTCAGATCTTGTTTGTATTAATTCATATTTTGTTTTACTGCAGTATTTCAAGATATTCCAGTAAAACTGCATTTTTGGAGCTCTTGCACAATGCCTTATGAATTTATGGAAATGGCTTCACAAATGTTAATTAGCTCATTTAAGTACATTATTTGTATTTTTCCTAAACAAATTGATTATATATAAACACCATCACAGCATAATATTCTTTTTTTACCCACTTTTATTATTGCTCAACACTCCATATACCAAATTGAATATATTTGAACAATATATAGTACATAGATTAATTAACAAAGCTTTAAAGTAGGAATCATTATTATTGATAATTAATCAAATCAATAGATTTCCAAACTTAAAGCATGAGAAATGATCCTACAATGCTGCAGTATTGTAACATATTGTAAGAGCTTTAACTTAATAATGATTTTCATATTAATTTTAAAGTGTAATGAATGACTTTTTATAAAAGAAATAGGGTTGTTTTCTCCATGTATATTTTTAAGCACATATTGCATATTTTTTACCAGTTCCTATGTTGCTTTGTGTCTTACATAATTGCATTTTTAGTTCGCCTCAACGAAGTTGAGGAGAACTATTGAAGTACCCCCGGCGTCCGTGTCTACATCCGCATCCGCGTCCGCATTTAGGTATATATCATGGTAACTATGAAGGGTAGGATCATCAAACTTTGTATACAGATGCATCTTGGGCTATCTCACAGCCTCCAAGAAAATTGGGTCTCTTTGACCTATATTTTCCGCTTGAATGACTTACATTCAAGTTTACGTCCCAGTTCAGATCTCATTCACTATACATGGTAGGATCATGTAACCTTGCATATGCATGCATCTCTGATGGTAGGTCAGCATCCAGGCAAAATTAGGTCACTTTGACCTATATTTTCCGCTTGAATGACTTGCGTTCAAGTTTACGTCCGAGTTCAGATCTCAGTCACTATACATGGTAGGATATGTAACCTTGCATTTGCATGCCCCTCTGATGATAGGTCAGCATCCAGGCAAAATTAGGTCACTTTGACCTATATTTTCCGCTTGAACGACTTACATTCAAGTTTACGTCCGAGTTCAGATCTCAGTCACTATACATGGTAGGATCATGTAATCTTGCATATGTATGCAACTTTGATGGTAGGTCAGCATCCATGCAAAATTAGGTCACTTTGAGCTATATTTTATGCTTGATTGATTTACATTCAAGTTTTTGGACGAGTTCAGATTTCAGTCACTATACATGGTAGGATCTTGTAACCTTGCATATGCATGCCACTCTGATTGTAGGTCAGCATCCAGGCAAAATTAGGTCACTTTGACCTATATTTTACGCTTGATTGATTTACATTCAAGTTTTTGGATGATTTCAGATCTCAGTCACTATACATGGTAGGATCATTGTAACCTTACATATGCATACATCTCGGATGGTAGATCAGCATCCAGGCAAAATTGGATTACTCTGACAATGTGCCATAACGAGGCGAACTCTGTAATCCTTGATTACCTATGTTTTAAAATTAAAATACAAGTACTTCAAGTTAAGGAAATTAATAGCATTTTTGTCTCGCCCGCGACAAAAGTCGCGAAAGCGAGACATAGCGATCCAAAATTCCGTCGTCGGCGTCGTCGTCAACATTTATTTTAACACTGTGATTAAAGTTTTCTAAACATCAATATCTTCATCAAATCTTTATGGAATCATTTGAAATTTGGACAGAAGCAAGAAAATGGTCAGAAAATTACCTCTAGCTGAAAATTTTGGAAAATTTATATTTAGTTTTTCCGTAAATTTTCCATATTTTGACTTAGTTTTTTTGCGCAAGAAATATATTTTAACCCTGTGGTTAAAGTTTTTTAGAAGTCAAGTGAAGTTATTGAATTTTATTGGAATTGCACAGAAAGTGGTCAAACGTTAGATGATGGTCAGAAAATTACTTCAGAACTGAAAAAAATGATTTTTTTTTCTAGTTTTTCTGTATTTTTTCCAAATATGGACTTAGTTTTTTTTTTCTAAAAAAATTCAATGTTAGTTGTTTAGAAGTAGAATAGAGGCTTTGAATCTTAATAGAGTTACATTGAAATTGGCAGTCCTGAATAAAATGAGCAGATGTGTAACAGGCTGTTTGAATTTTGATTCCGGTTCCAACTTTGGTAAATTTCCTGAAAATATCAAAGACCAATATTTTTTTTTATTTTTGCATTCAGTTACAAATTTTAACAATGCTTAAGTATCAAGCATAATTTTGAACACCAAAGATTTAAATAAAATGGTTCCAACTTTGGTAAATTTCCTGAAACTCTCAAAGACAAGCTATTTTTGGAATTTCTTCTTAGCAACAATGCTTTTTTAATAAATTTGAATCAAACAAACAATACGGAAATGAAATTACCAAAGTTTTTGATTCCAATTTTGGTTTATATACTTGGAACTCTCAAAGACCTGTTAATTTTTGGAATTCTACCTAGCAACCGTAACTTTTTCGGTTCCTTTCAGTTAAAATGATGATTTTCAAAAGTCAAATTGCAAAAATCTTCTAATCTTGGTAAATTTCCTAGAACTCTCAGAGATCTGTTATTTTTGGGAATTGTACCTAGCAACCATATCTTTTTCAGTTCCTTACAGTATGAATTATTATTTTCTATAGTGAAATTTCCAAAATCCTGGATTCCAATCGTGGAAAATTTCATGAAACTTTAAAAGGCCATTTATTTTTTGAATTCTACTTAGCAACCAAACTTTTTTTGCAATCATTTCATTGAAAACGGTCATTGTACAAAATTAGCTGATACCAATTTTGGTATGAATTTCTCTAAGACCAGATATTTCTTGAAATTCTACCTAGCAACCTCATCTAAATATAGGCCAAATTATAATGACAAGTGAGTGGACATTAGGTTCCGTGGAACCTTTACGAATTTTTTATTTCTAGTTCTCCGGTCAAAAGAATTTAAAACTTCACAATAAATTAGATTTATAAAATTTGAATGTGTCATTAGTAAGTTTATTGTTAAATGGATATTTATTATTGTATTCAAATTTTA
Source organism: Modiolus philippinarum (assembly GCA_002080025.1). Classification (NCBI taxonomy): domain Eukaryota; kingdom Metazoa; phylum Mollusca; class Bivalvia; order Mytilida; family Modiolidae; genus Modiolus; species Modiolus philippinarum. Next base: position 94,863 of record MJUU01021530.1, read on the forward strand.
CAAATTTTGCTCTTGAAAATGTAAAAAAAAATTGTAAAACTTAGTTTAATTATTATACCCCCGCTCCGGAGGAGGAGGGGGTATACTGTTTTACCTGTGTCCGTCATTCCGTCCGTCAGTGACTTTGGTATTTAGTTATCCGTAATTCCGTCATTCCGAAATTCCGTGTGTCACAACTTTCGTAAAGCTTTTCTCTGCAATGGTAAATGATACAAACTTGAAATTTTGTCAGAAGCTTTGTGTAGTCATGCCATATTGTGGGATGCATTTTCAGACCTGTCGGGATGCTACTTCCTGTTTACCGACTTAGTCAATTTTTCATTTATCTGTGTGTCCGTCACAACTTTCGTAAAGCTTTTCTCTGCAATGGTAAATGATACAAACTTGAAATTTTGTCAGAGGCTTTATCTAGTCATGCCATATTGTGGGATGCATTTTCAGACCTGTCGGTATGCTACTTCCTGTTTACAAACTTAGTCAATTTTTCATTATTCTGTCCGTCCGTCACAACTTTCGTAAAGCTTTTCTCTGCGATGGTAAATGATACAAACTTGAAATTTTGTCAGAAGCTTTGTATAGTTATGCCATATTGTGGGATGCATTTTCAGACCTGTCAGAATGCTACTTCCTGTTTACTGACTTAGTTTAATTTTCATCATCCTTTCCGTCCCTCACAACTTTCATAATTTTCATCATCCCGTCCGTCCCTCACAACTTTCATACAGCTTTTCTCTGCATTGGTAAATGATACAAACTTGAAATTTTGTCAGAAGCTTTGTGTAGGCATGCCATATTGTGGGACACATTTTAAGACTTGTGGGGTACTGCATTTTGTTTACCAACTTTGTCAGGTTATTAGAGACTGGAAGATGAGAGCGGGGGTATTACTAGTGAGCATTTGCTCACAGATCCCTTGTTATAATTTGGTTTCATTTCTAAGACATGTTATTTTGTTAATTTTTGGTTAAGTTGAAGTGAATTTCCGACATTCCGTCCATTAATTTATATTTTTATTATGTTTAATTTATATATTGATGATGTATTTATATACATATAAGTATTTTACTGTTCATTTGAATTTATTTTGTCAAAAAATAAATGAAAATGCTCTTTCTACAATGAATGATCATTTCATTTTGAAAATTGTTTGTTTACTGAATTGTAGCTATTGAAATGGGAAGTCACTACAACTGTTGTCAAGGCATCAGCAACACATTAAGTTTCAAACAAGGAAACATTTACAGAAAATGAATGTTAAATAATGATTTGCCACTTTCAAAAAGAAGCATTTTAAAGGATAAGTAACACATATTGGTGTAGGTAAATATTCTGAAACACTTACTGGTACAACAATCAACAGTATCAGTCAGTTTTCCTTATATTGTGAGGAAGTGTGTTGTCCTTTTATTGTGTCGCCTGTGATAAAAGACGCAAAAAGAGACATACATATGGAGTCTCATGTGCAATTACTCCATATCCCTTCATTGATTACTATTTTCATATAAAACATAGTAATAAGAACATTAAATTTTGTCCAGTGGTAGTATGCATCAAAACATGTGACCTTGACCTCTATTTGATGATTCAATGATTTTCCACAAAGTTCTTGGCCTTTGAATAAGAAGTTTTTATACGACCGCAAAATTGCGGTCGTATATTGGTATGGTGTTGTCGTCCTTGTTGTTGTTGTCGTCGTCTGTAGACACTTAGATTTTGGTCAATAACTTAAGTTCCAGTAGATCAATCCTTATGATATTTTAAAAGGATGTTCTTTGGTACAAAAGGAAGGCTTGGAGTAGTTTTGGTCATTGGGTCCCCACCCGTTTAAACAAAAAGGTCAATACGGGTTAAATCTGGTGTTTTCACATATTTGTTTGTGGAATCTGTATTATTAATCGGATTTTGATGGGATTTCTTTCAGTTTGCTACTGAGGAAATTTCCAATCAGATATATGACAACGGATTCCACGTAGCATGTACCGTTCCAGAGATAAATGGGGGATCAAAAAGGGCGAATCCAAAAAAATATTTTTTTAATTTTTTTTCCGATTTTGATGCAGTTTTTTTCAATTGATTGCTTATGAAAAATTAACACAGCGCTCTGCCATCAGTTTTTTGGTAACTATTTTCCTTACGTAGCTATGAGGGGCCGAATTGCCAATTTGCAGATTACCTAAAATTTTTATTTTTCATTGGATTTCGATGAGATTTTTTTCTTAGGATTCCTCTTGATATAAGCTTTTGGAAATATGCCAACGGATTTTGAGTAGCTACTACTGTTTCCGAGCTAAAGGGGTTGTAAGGGGCCAAAACTGCAAATTTGCTGATTACCTAAAATTTTCATTTTTCATCGGATTTCAATGGGATTTTTTTCTTTGGATTCCTCATGATATAAGCTTTCAGTAGATTGTCAATGTAGTCGGCGTAGCTCTTACTGTTTCCGAGCTATAAGGGGTCAAAGACGAACCATAAGGAGTCATAAGGGCCAATTTTCATTTCCCCTAGTTTGTGTCCAGCTATTTACTGGGTCAGTCTCCATATTGTGTCCATGTAATGATCGTGTCAAGTTCTTTAGTATGTCCACACTCACTTTCAATTACACTTGTTCAAATTTCAGTGGTCGACATGCTGCGGTTGTATCATGCTGCGCTCGGCGTAGCCCTTTATTAGTAAAAATGCAGCTGGCCCAGTGTGAGCTATTGCCATCATTTGGCATCTGCAGTCTTGTCCGTCCGTCTGTCTTTTGTCATTACTCCATCAACTTTTCACATTTTGTTCATTTCCTCTGAAACTGCTAAACAAATTCAACAAATATGGAGTTATGTATAAGAGGTCCTTTACAAAATATCATATAAGTGTATACATGGTTAAACATAGGACCCTGTTTGAAAATCATGGTTTTTCATAGCCTCTGAACCTGCAGGAGCAAATTTTATCTAACTTCACAGGAATACTGTATAGGATGTCTTTTACAATACATCGGCAAACGAATACTGAAGCAAGAAAAGTAAAGGAGAAATTCTAAAATCATAAATCCAACATCACGGCAATTCACAGAAACACGGATTGAGACAGTATGACAAATACAAAACAAACAAATAAAAAAGAACAAGAACGCCACAAAACTAATGCACTAGCAGTGTGAACCCCCATAAAAACCGAGGTATCATCAGGTGCTCCGAAAGGGTAAGCATGATCTGCTCCACGCGTGGCATCCGTCACACTACCAGTGAAAAGTCCGGTTTTGTCACTGTCCGTGTTAGTCAGTCCGGTAACAAACTCTGGATCTACCCAAAAATATCTGTTCTCATTTGTGAAACAGAAACATTGTAATGGTCTGTCAAATCGTGGTGACGACCGTAAAACTTCTGTAGTGACAATTGCAACAGTGACTGAACATACCCTTGATGTATAAGTTTTTGAGACAGTAATTTCGCTCTGTTGACAAAATCGCTGTACAAACTACAGGCACGACAATAGCGAATGAGTTGTGAAATGTACACGCCATATGCCGGAGAAGTGGGAATATTACTGCTCAAAAACGGGAAGTTCACTATTGGAAAGTCAAAATCATCACGCTTGTCGTAAAGTTTTGTTTTTAGACGTCCAGAAATGTCAATGTAGAAGTATAGGTCACACTATGAACAGAAAAAAGTACTGTCCATACCAGGAACAGTGATTTTTTCAGTCATTCACTGTTATCTGCTGTGGTAGTACTGTGAAATATCTATTAAGTACTGTCAAGAACTGTGCCAATCGGGGACAGTCATTAACAGTTATACCCAAGTACTGTGATTAACTGTCCAGTACTGTAACAGTTACTCGCAGTAAATGACAGTATTTACGACTACTGTCATGCACTGTCCCGGATTGTTACAATTCATGTCAGTTAATTACAGTTTCACTTGTACTTTCCTGCACTGTGGTGAATTGTGACAGGCAGTCACAGTCGATCACAGTATTACCGTATTTGTGCATGTATTTATATAGACTCTCTTTTTCTGAATCCATAACTAATAGTTAAAAATAACAAATACAAATATTAATACGTAAGTTTCAGCTTTTAATTTGATTATTTCCACAATTTTTTGATGAAAAATACAAATTGTCAAACAATCAATTATTTCCTGTATAAAACTAGAGGCTCAGACACTGAGCCTGCATCGCTCACCTGACAAAATGCTGAAGCAGGGTTTTCAATGTTCTGCATGGTGGCCATGTTTTTTATGTGAATTTCCCATAGGGCCAAAATAAACTATGTTCTGTGCTGGTGGCCATGTTTTTCATTGGATCCGAATGAAATGAGCAATCTATGTTTAGGACCTTCAGTTCATCATTCTTGTAAAGTTTGGTTGAATTTGCTTCAGCGGTTTCAGAGCAGAAGAAGAAAATGTGAATTTTCCCATAGGGTCCAATGTTAAACCTAAGTTCCGCGCTGGCGGCCATGTTTTTTATCGGATCGGAACGAAATGAGCAATCTTTGTAAAGGACCTTCCATACATCATTCCTGTAAAGTTTTACTGAAAAGAAAATAATGTCTTCAATGAAATACCAACTTTTATTTATACTGGATTATTAAATTAAAAGTAAAACAGAATAATACCAAAAAAAAACTATATAATAGAAATAAATAATGATTTTAAATTTCCCAGCAGGGGTAGAAAATTTAAGTCAACATTAAGTTGCAAAAAAAAAATATTTGACCACATTCTCAGCTTGTTCAGACGAAATTATACAAATATTTTATTTCACCGAAACATAAATTGTTGCAGCCACGTGTGGACAATTTAAATGTCACACCTTATTACACTGGTGACATTGTTTATTGGCAAAATAACATGATACAGGGGGTGTGTACATGTTACTCGGGTGTGTTAATTGAAAAAAATAGATAACGTCTATTGAAAGTATTAAAATCTACAAAACTATATCATTGGGGGCTTGGGATTTTTACCCGAGCCGGGAAATTTTTGTGGCCCGCTACATGGGACAGATTATTTTTCCCGCTGTACACTATGCCAGGCCTTTTTTTTGATGGACAAAGTCAGAGCCAGAATATTTTTTTAACTAAGATGCTGGTCAGAAAATTTTTTTGGCAAAAATCAGGGCCAGAAATTTTAAATACCAGCCCCCCCCCCNCCCCCCCCGAAAATCAAATAGTCCGTGCCTCTTAGACACTTGAGAAGATAGAGACCCGTTTTCTACAAGCTGTTTTCTGTTCGTGTTTTTTTTTTCTTTAAACGAAATCTACATGTATAATGATTCACATGATGAAATAAAAGGGGTGTCTAGTAAGTATTTGATTTATAGTGGTCGTTATTAAAAAATGTAAGTAAAAGGCAAAATAATCGGAACTCTCCTGTAGTGTAGCATGAATTTGTTATAAAATGTTCTACAGAAAGGTATTGAAAACAAACAATTATAAATTGAATATCCAGTCTAAGAATTTTTTTTTAATTGCTGTTCCACATCTGGAAATGCCTTCAGCGTTAAACAAAATTAGCCTGTATGCATTAATGAATTTCATTTTCGAATTTCAGTTAATAAATTGCGATGGATTAGTTATACATTTTAATTTTGAACCTAATTCATCAATAGTTTCGGGTTATTTTACTTTGAATGTGTTTTACCACAGACTCAAAGACCGTTGTGACCAAGTTTGATTGTAATTGCACACGTGTATCTAATAAATGTTTTCCAGTGCTCCTAATATAGATAAGATATAGATTATTATATTTCAAGAAGACGAAAGGATCTTTGTAGATTTTTGTAGCTAAGTATGGTTCTATTTGAAGCAAAAATTTAAAGTAACACCAACGCCAGATATTTTTCACATCTAAAAATCGATAACATTTCCATGGCTTATAAATGTAAAAGGGTCAAACGTTTTAGGATAACTTCAGTGAGACATTGTTAGCTCCCCTTAATAAGACAGCGAAACTAACTGATTGAAATTCAACCCTTAATGTGAAGAATTCTACAATTATTTATATTTTATGGCTTATTTTATAAGCATAAACGAACTAAAAAGTGCAACATTTATGTTGTAATATTCTGGATCCAAATTTTTAAAGGCGATTTTACCTATACTATGAAATTCAGTTGTGAAATTTTGTTTGAGTTCCGATATGTAAACAGGGCATTGTTTTTCTTCAACGCTTTCCCGAATTAGGATTTGACATTACACAGAAAAAACCTCTAAACGACTTCTTTAGGTAGAGTAATGCGAAACATGATTCGCATTTCACTGGAAAATTAGTAACTGTATAGTTTTTTTTCTCAGTAAGTAATTACTGTATGTTTGTATTTGCTTACCCCTATGGGTGTAATTTGCAAGTAATTTTTTTTCTCAGTAAATAATTACTGTATGTTTGTATTTGCTTACCCCTATGGTCGTAATTTGCAAGTAAATAAAGGACCGTTTCAGTTGTCTTTTAATAATCTGCAAAGACCAGTATGACAGCTTTTCAGAAGTACCAATAGTATCATTTTTATTTAAGGCAAGAAGAGAAATTTTGATGATTTTCCTCGTTCTGATCTAAAAATCGGTCATAGTGCATGAATTATACCAGATCCAGACATTAATACGCCTGTTTTCAAACGTTTAACTTTGCAAATTGAGTCAGATGACATGATTATATATCATGTATATTGTGTTATGTGGCAATCGCTCGCACTATACATGTACTAGTATTCGGGTCTTCCGCTGATCGGAGATTGTTAATTGAATTGACGACGTTCCAATTACTAAGGGACCGACCATTTACTTGATGGGGGGGGGGGTTACAGTTTTTCTGGATAAGGCCACACCAAATTAATTAGTAGTTCTTCGAGATTTTGGCCAAAAAAATTGGAGCGAGCGAGCGAATTTTTTTTTTAATTTTAAATTTTTCGCCTCAAATATTCTTGAATTTAAGAGCGAGCGAAATATTTTTTTTTTTTATTTTTTCTTGTCCGGTGTTTCAATAATGTTTCAAATATGCGCATTTGAACCTGCATAACAGCCAGACTTAAAAGGGCATTTGTGATAAATCAACAACAACTATTTCACATTCTGACCTTCTGTTACATGATATCTATAGCCACAACTACATGTATATGTTGTTCAGTACTACACTTTTCAGTATGCATATTGATCACTAACTATTCTACCAAAGAATTGTGTAAAGTAAGGGTTATTTTATTTTCATGTAAATAATCACTAGAAATCATTTAAGATGTACTTAACTAGAAACTTTTGCAAAAAAACAAAAAACAAAAAAAAACAGTCAAGCAGATTCAAAAATGATAATCACATATGTTCAGCTTGCAGAGTTGGTCAATATCTGGCAGTGATTATCTTAAACAGGTGCTAGAACCTTCAAAGTCTCCCTTGATAATTCTTATGATGTCTTAGAAATATTCCACTATTTATGTTTTAAAAACCTAAATGTATAAACCTCCATACAAAGAACAACAATGATTAAGATGCATGCAAGAAAGTTTTGTCTTATGTAGTAAGTAAAATTATTAATTTAAAAAGGTAAATTTAAAAAGCTTTTTTTGTCAGTAGTATATACTGACATGACTAATGTCATCATGTGTATGCACTTTTAACATCAGATTCATGGGTTGTTCTAGTGAATACGACTCATTCCAAATTTATATTGATACTGTTTCACTTATTGAACAGACAAGACGAGTAAACCAGTTAAGTTCATCTTACTAGGCTTTCCCACATTTGGCTGTTTGTTTGTTCATCGTTTCAAAACTCTGTAATAATCTTAACATCAGATTGTAAAGTTAACACTGAATTCTGTACACTATGAAAAAGAAAGGAAATGGGGTAAATGTCAAGGAGACAACATTCCATATCCAAGTTAAAACGACCCAAAACAAAGCATCTAGGCCTAGGGGTCACCGTACAGTCTTCAACACAGTGAGGAACCCCCGGGGAGGAACCTCACACCACTTGTCCTAAAACAACTTTTGTCTGTTGTGTTTATCAATGTTCAAAATTAAAGTTTGCACAACAAACGAAGGCTTATGTTTAGGACTAATCTGTACACACTGATATTTATTTACGCAAGTCATACACAAAAAATTGTAATACAATGTAGGTGCAAAACGCGAAATTCAACGAATGTTGAAAACAATGGAAATGTCAAACCGTAACCAAGCCGTTACAAGATTTTAAATACCACTCAAGTATTTGCGGTGAGAATTAGACAGGTCGGCTTGAATAATTCAAGTTTGACACCTCACGACTATTCATAAAAGGCAGTTGACCGTCTTACTCCGTTCCCACATCATTTTCTTGCGGCCATGCCATCTGAATCAGAATAACGCTAAACTACAATGCATTTTCCCTCATATCAAGCGCATAAATAACACAGATTCGATTTTTATAATTTCCGAATCAAATTCATGAAAACTTTTTGTTGATTTCAACGTGCGAGGTTTTTATTTTTATTTTTTTATTTTGATTTTGGAAAATTAGGAGCGGGAAAATAATTTTTATTTTTAAATTTTGATTTTGATAATTTAGGAGCGGGATTTCCAAAGAACTACTAATTAATTTGGTGTGGCCTAAATTTATTTATTTTTTTCACATGCATCAAAAAAAATATTTTTTATATTAACATTATTTTTTGGGGCAGAAAGCCTCTTTCAGAATTTTTTTTCATCATTTTAGCAGCCAAAATATTTTTTCACACAAAATTAGCTCCACAATATTTTTTGGAAAAAAAACATAGCCCCCCCCCTCCTTTCAAGTCAAATGGTCGGTCCCCAAAGCGCTGCCTGTGTAAATATATATTTGTTCCACCTGACAAAAGTTCAATTGGAAAAAATATTATAGTATTTATTTATTTAAATGCACAATTTGCACCCATATGCATTAGGGCTGAAGGCATACATGAACAATATCAAAACCATAAAAAACAAAGCAAAGATTACAAAATGAAAATCATGCAGTTGTTGAGTCCACTCTCCTCAGCGCAAAAGACCTTCGTGTAACGAATGAAGCAGTATACTGCACGATTTGTGGACAATTTAAACATACATACAGTTTATCTGGTTTGCTCTCAATATTTGGTATTAAACGTTTTATTTCCTAGAAATAGTTTTCTCTGTTGTTATTACATGAAAATAAGAAATGTTCTTCATCATCAGTAGTGTTGGAGTTGCAGTTCTTACATTTTCTGTTTTCTCGTTTAATATTTTTGTACCTTTCCCTTTCAATTTCTAAAATATGATCGCTGACTCTTAATTGCGTTGGATATTTTCTATTTTCATTTTTTTTATATCTTTCCAACTATGGTTCAATTTCATATTTTTTCTTAAATTTACTATAAAGAAACAATTTATTACTTTCTGTGAGAGAATTTGATTTTTTTTAAATATTATAAACATTGACATAATATTTCTTCCTTTGGAACAAATAATAAATATCATTTATTCTGTCAGGAACATATATTATAATATTTGATCCGTGGGGCTAAAACCGCGGCTAGCCACGGGGCACTTGTTTTAATCGAATTACACAGCACAGGTGACCTGACAAACTTACCTGAGCACCTTCCGACACGTGTACACATAGCAGGGGGTCAAATTAACATTTTTGCGATGTTTATTCAAACTGAAATGTATTTTATGAAATAAATAAAAATAATCTAAAAATGCATAAAACTTGTGGCATACATATATATTCACGTTTATTCAAATTTTTAAAATGGTATTAGCGCTATATTTTATTTTAATTCCTATAATTTTGTATTTCAGCATTTTTTTTTTAAAGTATTACGAAAAATAAAAATGCATTCAATTCAAATTTAAGCGGAATACACATCGATTTCCAGTTGACACTAGGCATACCTGAAATAGTTCTATAATGTTTGGTGATTGACAGTATAATGTTGAATATAAGATTAAAACGAGAAAATAGATTATTTATTTTATTAGACGAAAACGATTTATTTATTAATGGTTGTAACTGCATCAGCAAGACATACAGAGGCGCAGTAGTTGTACTACAAAAGCATGATTGCAAGCAGATTGTAGCAACAATTTTTACAAATCCTTGATTGCAGAAAAGTTTTTAATTTTTCACTTCATGACCGCCATAATATATCAATTAATTCTACAAGATGTTTACATAAAACATTTCCCGTATGCTCGGGAACCAGCAATACACAAAACAATAACGTGTAGGTCAACAGATATAATCCCTGTAGCCTTAATATGAAAAGCTTGAAGGCCGGGTTCGGAACTTTGTATGAAAGTGCATCAATTCTAATTGCATCAATACAAACTACAAAAAAGTTAAAAACTTTGGTAATGTGGTAAAAAGGCATGTTTAAAAAAACATAAGCGAAAAAAAATTTCGAAAGTTAATTGTCTTTTGTTGCAGACTGCAACGAAATAATTTTCAATTCAGAAAATACATAAAGAAAAAAAAGATGCGCAAAATGATTCTTTTTCATATTCAGTCTTGATTTCATTCATGACGAAACACGCTTCAAGTACACAGTATGTCCCTTGGTGACACCCGAACGGACGACTGACATCAGCAGTTGCTAATAGCATTGCACGTGTAAACATATTTTTCTGCGTATTGACGAATTACATATTCATTGTATTTTGTTGGATTTGAGTTGCATCCTTGATTCCCTGTAGACTTTACGAATTTACATAAAAATATATAAATAACTGAAACAATTTAAAATGAAAGAAAGATTCAATAATAGTTTAAAAATGTGAAATATATTATTTAATTATCTCTCATTATAAAAAAATTGAGTTAATTCAACAGTGAAAGATTGAATTCACCTTAGTTTTAAAGAAAATTACACTACGACTAGAGGCGGCGGACAGGAATAAATGGAGACCCGGAGAAAGGAGAGAGGGGATGTGAGAACAAGCAATGAAACGACGCTTTTATTGTTGTTCTTCATCTTGAATCACCATGAGGCCTTCAACAATGAGCTATGCTCATACCCCATAGTATGTTCAAGACGGCCCCTAGCACCGGCTTGAGCGGAATTCATTGCTGGATGTCGAGCAAAGCTACATCCATGTTTATCATGTCATGGATGCGGGATCGTCAACAAACATAAAATCAACTGGCATAGTATTCTTACAATTGCTGTCATCCTTTGCCCGACAAAAAGAACAATAGAAGACAAACATAACGTTAAACAACCACAGGGCACTCATCGAGTCAATACGCTTTTCGTATAAGTTTAAGCAGAGACATGTCCCTGGTTTAAGGCAGCAGCAATTGGATTTCTCCCGGTCGGTGAAATATTATTTATAGGACTATAATTAATTCGTGAAAAACTTACATCTCAGTTCTACTATTTTTGGACATTACATGTATTTACAGCTGCATTAGTTTTAAATGAAAAATAATTTGTCAGCGCTAAAACGATTTTCCTCTAAAATTAGAAAGAATCTTTTTGTTTTACCAGTAGCATTATCGGGTTATAGTGCGAATTTTCTTAGAATGTTATAGGTTTCTTTTTGCACATAGATTTTTTACCATACCAAGCTCTCATCGGGGGTAACTTGACTTCAATCTGACAGGTTCGGCATAAGGTTTAAACCCAAAATTCGAAATTATTCGGGTCATGCGAAATTTTAGACCAGAATTTATCGTAAGAGACGAAAATGATGAACAAGACTTCCATATTGATATATAAAAGCATACTGATTTCAATATAAACGAGTTTATTTCTAAGTTTTGCCTGAATTTCTATGGTCAATTATTTTAGAACAAAATTGTCGGTCAACAAGGAATTAGACGCGAAATCTCTAGAAATTGCTAAAATGAACATGTATACCCGAAATATCATCCCAAAATTTTGCATGAAATTTCCCGTGCGTACATAATTCATGTAGCAGGGATTCTGCTATGATAATGCCATGTTGTGACTGAAGATGCACAACACATTTTATTGCAAACTGGTGACGATGCCAAACCACACACGATGTGTTGTACACTGGCGACGATAACACAAATAGAATTACCGACTCTATTATTTATGGAACTGCTTCAATTAAGGTTAACGGTAACTGGTACTGATATCTGTAGTATTATAGAGTAAACGATATGCTGTGTGTAATTTTTTTTTTTTCATATTAACAGAGCATTTATACGGAAAACTAAACATCTTTACTTTAGACTTCAAAATACAAGTCATGTCATATGCATAGTTATTGACAACACAGCACACGAGTTTGAACACCAACACATCTATAAATATGGTCATTTACTGAAAATACTACACGTGTGTATAGTTGAAAATGGTTTATTAATTCAATCAACATTACAGCAGTGTCAAATTAACAAAATCATAAAACAAGTATATTTGATTACCTGTACTAAAAGGGAGACATCGATTTACATGTGTTTAAATGGTCCTTGGCTAAATAAAGTCAAATTTGTGTGTTTGTTTCCAAGAAAACGTTATTTATTTCAACAAACTTACAAAGGGTGCTAGCCTAGTGAATGCAAAATATGCACAGAATGTTTGTGTACTGAATTGAAGATTTGAATAAAATCAAGGCAACATACTAGTAGTTAACTATGGCAAAAAGCCGTAGGTTTTCAAAAAACGTTTTTTGAAAACCTANATCAGTGGTCACTGGTATTTTTTTTTTGGGTGATTCATGACAGTCTGCTTTATTGCCTTTGTCACTTACCCTAATTTCACAGTCTAGCGAATATGTTTTATTTTCTGATTTAGTCAGTTTGAGAATTCACATCAATTTTGCGACCATGAAGGGACGGGCGAGACATCAATTTGGGTCCACACTTGTATTTTCATACGGACTGACAAAATACCTCGAGTTATCCGAGATATCGATTTATGCGAGATCGACACATCAGAGGTAAAAATGCATTAGTGATACGGAAAATTTGCCGGGACCAACAAAACATATTGAGACATCCGAGTTATCGACACAACCGAGATCGACACAACGAGGTTCGACTGTAGGTATTGATGTTGCAACTTCAAAACCGATGTTGAAAATTATTTGTTGACTGCCGTTTTCAAAATGGCCACCAAAAAAGGTGGGAAAATTCAATGTTGTCTGATTTCATTGAAATTTGGTTTCCAAATAGGTATTGATGTTGCAAGAACTTCAAAACTTATGTTGAAAATTGTTTGCTGACCGCCATTTTCAAAATGGTTGCCAAAAAAGGCAGGAAAATTGTTATTTGACCGCCATTTACAAAATGATGTCTCAGTTTCAAAACTGGTGTCGAAAGTGGTCCTTACGAGCACGTTTTTTGTCAATAAAGCCCAAAAAAGAAAAATAGTACAACATGATCAGTCTTTAAATACTGTCCAAGATATTGGTGGTGTTCGAGGTACTAAAGTTTGAGAGACTGATGATCAACTGTATAACTTACAATGTTACCACGATTGTGGCAACTGAAAGCCAGGTGAGCGATACAGGCTCCTGGGAGCCTCTAGTTTCAAATGGTCTTTAGGCTAGCTTGCAATGTTTTTTATGAGATTGTTAAGAATAGTTGTGTAACCAATGGAAAGATCACAAATTCTTAATCTTTATAAAGTTCATTAGCTTTTGAGAGGTGTTTTATATGCAAGTCATAAATAAGGTCTATAATTTTAGCACTTTAAAAAAATACAATACAATACCTTTACTATAAGAAAGGAAAAATACAATACCTTTACTATAAGAAGGGTACACATTTTTTAAAGAATTGCCTGAAATGCTAAATAAATTGCATTATTCTCATTTGAAGACTCTACAAGATCCTGAACAGAAAAAACACTTCATCATGTTCATAGGTCAATGAAGTTTAAAATGAACAAGAATTTTGAATCTTTTGGCCTCTTGATTTGCATTTCCTTCTGTGGTAGATTCATTGTCTCTCTACTGGCATGGCTGATGTTCATAAAGCTTACTATTGATAACCTACCATAGGTATTTCACAGAAATATATGGTTGTGAAACAGTAGACTTAAGTCAACAGAACGAAAAACAAGAGACAAAATAGATTTCTCAATAACTACCAAACAAACAAATGTGAAAAAAACCAAAAACAAAAAGAAATACTGTCCATCACTTCAATTGTACTAGAATAATCTAGTTCATTTTATACCAAGTAGACAATTTAAGGGTTATATTGAATTACACTTGTACATTCTGTCATCCAACCTTCAAATATTTTCTGTCACAAAATTCTCTGCTGTGCCTGAATTAATTATTCATTTGAAATGTAGTATGTGCTTTCCTGGAATGAGTTGTACATAGTAAAATTTATATTGCTCTATGATATCAACTTCTTGTTTGATGAGAATATGAAAATTGTGTATGAGTGAGGGTAAGCTGGGTAAGACAACATGTGCAACTTCACATTCACTTTGTTAAAACCAAATGTAAATCTGCAAGTTGAAACCAATTGCTGTCATAAATCTTGGCATGTAATTTGCCATGACAGTTGCCTTGCTTTGAATTGTATTTTAGGAATAAAGGTGTTACTGTAGAAATCTTTATTTTTGCTTACATTTTGACAGGTCATTGCATAATTCAAGTGAAGAACTTGGAACATAACATCCTGTCAGGACCTATAAAGCCTATGTTTTCATACAAATAGCTTTGGCCAAGATATTCATATGATTTGCAAGTGGATATTGTATCATTTGGCTGCACGACATTTGAGCCAATTTTTGAAAATTTGGCTTCATCATTTGAGCCAAAATATTTAGCACATTTGAGCCAATTTACCCGAGTTTTACCTGAGCGTGGAATGTTAATTATGAATAGTATCAATATCAGTATCATACTGAATCAAAGACAGGCGACAGATGCGAAGGGGTGGCTTAGCTAAATTAATGCTAGATAAATACAAATTTACTTTAGATTCTGCTTTTCAGAAAAAAAATATTTCTTTGTAAAATTGTTACATGCATATTTACTCCAAATACTATTTTGAATCTCTGTTTGCTGATAAGATATACTCTTCAAATATATTGTTAAAATTATAAAATAATACACGTAATGTTTTACCAAAGCTATAAACTGGTATCTAAAATGTCACTATCAAATAGCACTGAAAGGCAAATTGCAACCTTGATATAAATTAAAATCCCAAAAATATGAAGAAATATACTGAGTAAGTTTGTTGTTTTTTGTTTGGCAATTTACAAGGAGAAACTGAATGTAACTTTTTTCTTTAAACAGCAAAAATATTGAAGAATTGTACATGCAGTAAAACAACCAGATTTATTTTCTGTTTAATTAGTGGCTCAAATGACTGGTTTCTTTTTTGGCTCATATGTGGATTTTATTTGGCTCAACCGTTGATTTTTGGTTCAAATGTCATACGAATTGGCTCAAATGTCGTGCACCGTATCATTTTGTATTGTTGCAGACAGATCAGATTGAACTTGTAAATTGGGTTTTCATAATATGATAACTGATTGATTTTGATACTTACTTAAAATCAAATTACCAAACGAAAATACACTAAAAGTATTTGGTTAGTGGCAATTACAATTTTTATGAAACAGCATAATAAAAACCTTAAAATACTCAGAAATAACAAACATAAAACCAAGGGTATTATACACACAAGTAAAACTTTAAGAAAAAGACTGCACTTTCTATTATTTTTTTTTTAAGAAAGTAAAGGTGTTTTTGCCTTCATCACACACATTTCATTTAAGATCATATAGCCTTTATCACACATATTTCAGATAAGGTGTTTTAGTTTCCATCACATATATTTTGTTCTGGTCATCACACATATTATATAACATGTATAATATTTTAAGATACTATCCAGAATATCAGGATGTGAACAGGTAATTATATTGTAAAACTGGATTAACATTACCTCCTAACAAAATCCCATCAATCAAGATGTAAACTACATGTACTATTTATATTGTGCACAACAAAGTTGAGAAGAGTCTAATGTTTTTGACCTGTTAGTCAGTCTATCAGTCCTGCTGTAGTTAGTGCAACTCCTTTGAAACCGGACTCAAAGGTTGATTTCATATTTGGAGAATGTTGCTCAAAATTTGCAGATTTGCATACTTCACAGCCGTATTAATCAAACATGGTCCAGATGATCGATACAAGCTCTTGGCAGCCTTTTGCTCTGTTCAACTACCAAAATATAATCTCTCTATCAAAACTGCTCTGAAATCACTTGGCAGATTGCTTTACATTCTATCATGTGCTCATTATATGCAGATGTGCATACTTCACCATTAAACATAATATTGATAGAACATTTTTGTGTCGCCTGCTGTAAGCAGAGTCGACACATAGGGAATACTATCCGTCGTCTTACGTCATGGTCGTCCTGGGTTGTCTTCGTCCTGCGTCTTCTGTGGGTTTTTGAATCCGCAACTCCTTCAAAACTGCCCATCCGATTCCAACCAAACTTTCAGGATATATGTTGTTCACTTGGTGTAGTTGTGCACCTGATACTTAGAATTTTGATATTACAGATTTTAGAGGTTCACGGAGCCAAAATTGCTCATTTGTGAGTCTTTCTGTATTTGAATCCGCAACTCCTTCAAAACTGTTAGTCCAATTCCAACCAAACTTCCAGGATATATTTTTCAACTGGTGTAGATGTGCATGTGCTACTTAGAATTTTGATTTAACAGATTTTAGAGGTTCATGGAGCCAAAATTGCTGATTGAGTCTTTCGGTATTTGAATCCCCAACTCCTTCAAAACTGCTAGTCCTATTCCAACCAAACTTTCAGGATATGATGTTCACCTGGTGTAGATATGCACTTGATACTTAAGAATTTTGATTTTACAGATTTTAGAGGTTCAAGGAGCCAAAATTGCTCATTTGTTACTCTGGTTTGTTAATCCTCCTCAACTCCATCATAACTATAAGTCAGATTCCAACCAAATTGCAGGATGGTGTAGTTGTGCACCTGATACTTACAATTTAGATTTAACAGATTTTAGAGGTTCACGGAGCCAAAATTGCTCATTTGTCAATCTGGTTTGTTAATCCGCAACTCCATCACAACTATAAGTCAGATTCTAACCAAACTTGCATTATCTGTTGTTCTCATCTTGTTGTGCATCTGATACATAATATTTTGAATTCACAGATTTTAGAGGTTCACTGAGCCAAAATAGCTCATTTGTTAATTTAGTTTGTTAATGAGGAACTCCTTCAAAACTATAAGCCTTATTCCAACCAACCTTTCAGAATATGTTGATCACTTGTTTTTGTAGGAGTTAAAAGAACTTAGACTATTTATTTTGGCTAAGTTGCCAAAATACAACTAGATAGTGCAACTCCCCTGAAACTGCTTGAGAAATTTCTGTTTTTGTTTGTAGAATCACTGCTCATAATGTGCAGATATGCGTACTTCACTGCACATAATGAGAGAACAATCTTGAATTAGCAGTTAATGAAACTCCACTGAAAGAGCTTGATGGAGTGCTTTTATGTTTAGTAGGATTCTTGGTCATGACATTAGACATGCATTGGGTGCTTCACTGTCTTATTGAACAATAAAAATTTTTGTGTCGCCTGCTGTAAGCAGAGTGGACACATAGGGATTACTATCCGTCGTCTTACGTCGTCATCATCCTGCGTTGTCTGTCGGTTTTTGAATCTGCAACTCCTTCAAAACTATAAGTCTGATTCCAACATAACTTTCAGGGAATGTTGTTCACTTGGTGTAGTTGTGCACCTGATACTTACAGATTTTAGAGGTTCACAGCGCCAAAAATGCTCATTTGCGAGTCTGTGGGTTTGAATCTGCAACTCCTTTAAAACCACTAGTCCAATTCCAAGCAAACTTTCAGGATATGTTGTTCACCTGGTGTAGATGTGCACCTATTACTTAGAATTTTGATTTTACAGATTTCAGAGGTTCACAGAGCTAAAATTGCTCATTTGTGGGTCTGTCAGTTTTTGAATCTGCAACTCTTTCAAAACTGCTGGTCCAATTCCAACCAAACTTTCTAAATATTTTGTTCCCTGCTGTAGAAGTGCACCTGATATTTAGAATTTTGATTTTACAGAATTTAGAGGTTCAGGGAACCAAAATTGCTCATTTGTGGGTCTGTGTGGTTTTGAATCCGTAACTCCTTCAAAACTGCTAGTCCATTTCCAACCAAACTTTCAGGATATGTTGTTCATCTGGTGTAGATGCTCATCTGATACTCAAAATTACAATTTTACATATTTTATGTTGAAATATGGATCTATTTTATTGAGAAGGTACCAAAATGTCATCTTTTTAAGTGCAATATCCCTGAAACCTTTTTGCATATTTCTGTCGTTTTGGGTAGGATTGTTGTGCATAATGTGTACTTTTACCATTTAAGGATTTTTTGCAATGCTTCTTTTAATGTGGGGTTGTAAGTATGTGTTTATTTCAAACTTCAAGAACACAAAATTATTTGATATGTAATGGGAAATGGGTTATTAAGTTTGTTCATTAAAGTTATTTCATTTAGTCAAATTATCATATAGATGACTTAACATTATCTCCTAAATTAAATGCAATTAATTCAGAGTGAAAAGCTAATACATTTTCTTGCAATTAATTTCTGAAATGCAGCTTTTGTTTTCATTTGCTTTTTATGTCCCCAGATCGAGGATTGGGGGGCATATTGTTTTTGTCCTGTCTGTCTGTCTGTTTGTCTGTGCGTCCGAAACTTTAACCTTGGCTACAACTTTTGAACAATTTAAGGTAGACTTTTGATACTTGGCAAGTGTATAGGTCTAGTCAAGAGGAACATAAATATGCAAAAAATAGGTCAAAGGTCAAAGGTCAAGGTCATAGGGGTCAAAAAGGGGTAAAAATTGGAATCTGGGGGCATATGTAGTGTTTCACAAACACATCTTGTTAATTAATTATAATCAAGCTGTAATTTCAATCTCTTACTTTCATGTTCAGCATCATAATATATGAAGAATTTATTATTGGATAAATAAAGTTTTTACTATGAGTCAGACTTGAATATATGGTTTGTAATTAAATCATTGACAACAATCTATAGAGACTCTTCTAAAATTTTAAAATTAATTATGGAGATTTGATAACAAACCATTATATAAATTCAAATGTTAAGAATGGTAAAAACATTTTCTTTTGTAAACAATATGGTAATTTTTGTTTGTTTGTGGTTATCTGGTGATCAACTGGGACTTTAGAGGAGGCAAACACCTTTATTTGTCCTCTCCATGTTCCATTAAATCAAAGCAATCCATAATCTCTTTTGCTTCTCATTTTGATATGTAAATTGTTGACAAAAAAAAAACCTCATATGAAGTGTGATTTTGGGTTTAGACATTAAAATGATTCTTGAGTTATACCCCTTGAAGCTTGGAAATTTTGCAATAGATGTGGTGTTGTGTTATGTAACGCACAATTACTATTTTCATTGCATTATAAATTATAATGTTCAATATACGAGGGTTGTCTGTAAAGTTCTTGGACAAGGCTAAATAAAAAGAAAAGCAGCATTTTATATATTTATATTTTGCATATTTGTTAGCCTTAAGCTTGTATGAATTCGGATATATAAAAGTTGATCCAATTATGCCTGCAAAATTGCAAATATGTCTCCGTAAAAAGCCCTGGAATAGTGGCCCGGAACAACACGAATATTACATGTCAAACACAGTGTGTAATATTTATTATTTTGTAGGTATTTCATTGAATTCAGTGAATAGTGAAATGAAAATTCGTTGCAATCTTAATATTATGTCTAACATCAAAACTGCAAAATTTCAACATTTAAAGATTTGAAATGACAAATTAACAAAGGTTTTAATGTCTCTAGGCAAAATCACAAATTCTAGAAAACCTGACGTTTTTCGATAACGCGGAGCAGTGATGTGACTCTAGTTTCGCTCAGACATTGGGAAACGCTGTAAAATGTCAACATATTCCCGAAATATTTAGAAAAGGGCATGATAAATTGTGTTTTGCATTATAATTCAAGTGGTACAGAAATTTTTGGACAAAAGAACCAGTTTAAAGAATGGATAAAATGTGTAAAACTAACCAACTTTCATAATTATATCTCAAACTGTATAAGTTCCAGGGTGTTAGTGAACATGATTTCCGACTATAAGTCAATGAAGTTTGCAAGTGGTTCAAATTGATAACTTTTCCGTACAAGAAACTATATCAAATGCCCATATATCCATATATTTTTAAGACAAAAAAACTGCAAAAATTCCGAATTTGTTGAGTTGCGAGTTCATTATAAAATGTAAAACGCAAATATTAGGACATCAGACAACGTCAACATTTTATAAGTTTGTGCTCCGGGTGTACAGCATTAGTCTGTTTTGTTTCGACAAAAAAGTAATTAATAGTGCGTTGATTGTGATGATATTTTGCATACTTATGCATTGAAACACATTGTAAATGAAAATATTAGTTTCATATACATTCTCGTTGCTTAGCAATTTTTATTTAGATTGTCCACGAACTTTACGGACAACCCTCGTATTTCCTAAAAATAAATTGATTTTTTACAGATCAGTATAAAGAGATAAAATCATGAGTAAAAAATGTGTATTTGTACAATTCTGAAAAAAAATTTGCTGGGATACTATATTGTATTCCAGTTGTTGATCACTGAAGTGTCAAAGTAGATACAAGTATTCTATAGAACTGTAATTGTTTTGATTAACAAACAAAAGAGCAGAGTTTTGAATGAAATGTTATAAATGTTACTAGAAGAAAATAAGAGTTTTGAATGAGATGTTATAAATATTACTAGAAGAAAATAAGTAAATTTATGAAGCAATTGCAAATGCAATATGTTAATGATCCAGGAAACCAGCCATAGGTACATTAGATAAATTTGATCTGTTTTTAATAATTTTGATTCTAATTATGAAAAATGCAGACATTTTGAAATCAGGGTAGATGATGTCTCATTTATTTCCCTGAATGATATTTTGGTAAATACTTAGAAATATTGTTTAACTGTTAATATTAAATTTGAAAAAATATAAATTAAATTTATCAATGATAATTTTCAATAACTTTAAACATTTAAATTAAAATTGAGACAATATGGTCTAAACACCTACTAATTGTAATTAAAAAATGATATAAAAAACAACACTCCAAAAATAAGTTTAATCTCAAACTTGTAAATTATTCATTTTTGTATTTTATATGAAAAATACCACTCAGATATTCTGTAACATTCTGTGAGTGTTATATAATTTACACAAAGAAGGAAAGAAAACTGCTGCATGATCACAAATTTTAATTTCATTTCAGATCTGATTTCCCTGATAGAATTCCAAAAAAGAAAATTGTCCGGTCACTAATCGAGTCTGATACTGTACCCAGAATACTGTTTGAAGAAAAAGAACAGGAGTGCTTGGCAAAAGAAGAAACAATTAGGGTTTGTATTTGTAGAGACTTTGTCTCATGTGCATTAACTCATTATCCCTTCATTGTATGATTATCTTAAGCAATGACATGAATATATCCATTCATGTATAAGTGTTTGTGTCTTGTCTAACACAACCTATTACTTGCATATATTGTGTTTATGGCTAAGGTCCTGCCTTGTCTGTCAAAATTGGCTGTGTCAAACCATTTTTCTTTTAATTTAAACCAACCTTTTTAGCTCACCTGGCATAAAGGCCATATGAACTTTCGCCATCACTTTGCACTGTTGTCCCTCCTCTATCCGTCTGTCATCATTTTCAAAAATCTTCTCTTCTGAAATTGCTGGGCCAATTTTAACCAAATTTGGCCTGTATCAGCAGAGTATGCAGTTTTAAATTTATGTTGTAAAAGTCATAAGAACAAACAACATGGCCTATATAACTAAAAA
This sequence comes from Modiolus philippinarum, assembly GCA_002080025.1. Classification (NCBI taxonomy): domain Eukaryota; kingdom Metazoa; phylum Mollusca; class Bivalvia; order Mytilida; family Modiolidae; genus Modiolus; species Modiolus philippinarum. The sequence goes on from MJUU01021530.1 coordinate 116,687, forward strand.
TAGACTTTTTATGGTAAGGGGTTGTTACTGCTATTAGCCTGATTTTCTTCCACTTTTAAGCAGAATTCCAATCTTTTATTCCGGTTTTACCATATTGGTCTTATTTTTACTGTATATTTACTTCCGATTTTGTCAACTTTCTCTTGTTTGTTCAATACTTAAAATCAGGTCATATATTGATAGGATGTTTTATTTATTCCACTTGCATAGGCATAAGTATCTTTCCAATATATATATATATATACCCCAAAGAAGACCACGTAGGATCAGACAAAACATGAAAAAGGTTAATACAGGTTTCCACTCATCAGTTGTGATAACAAGAATAACACATTTCAATCTCAAGTTATTCTATTCTCCACTATTTCTGTGAAGTACCACCAAGAAACATTTCAAAAATGTGGAATTTTCAATGTTCACTGTTCTAAGTTAATGTCACACTTCAGCCAAAAGCAATAATTTTGAATTTGCTGCCAAAGAAACAGAAAAATACAAATAACTCTTGGCCTGCCTGCAATATTAGGAGATTGGTTTCTACACAATATTAGCTAGGCCAATTTGCATTTAATGACAATGTCACTTACACAAATATTGTTTCTGGGAACCTCAAGCAATTGGGAATTTGGGGCTAAATATTTGAAGAAGTAGGGTTTTGTCATTGGAAATTGGTCCAATTACTTGACCCCACAGACTCCACCCTTTAAATTTGCACCTGTTAATACCTATAATGTCCAACATTGTATCAATCTATCATAATGAGTAATGAGATTTTATTTTATCAGATTTTGGAAGCCAAACAGAAAAGATTAGAGCATTTGGTACATTTGAAAGATATAAGGATTGAAGATTTACAAAGTCGTCTGGAAACAATGAGACCCACTGGAGTTAAGAGGTAAAACTGAAGAATTATAAATTAACTTTCACGGGTATATCTGAATTATTGAAAATTTTAATTTTGAATAAGAATTTACATGACATTGTTATTTTTTGTACAGTTCAAGCAACAAATCTGAGTATATTTTGTGTATTTAAAGACAGAATACTGATTTTTTTCATTATAGTGATGTACATATACATTTGCCTGATAACATTTTTTCTTTAAACTTTATGACATTGTTTTTTCAATATGAATAAGGTTTATTGTGTTGTTACGGCAACCTTTTTTGTCCAGTACATAATGCTCAATATACTGTTATTAAGGAAAAGATGAATATTTTTTTTTCAGGATGTAAAAAGGGATAACTTGGGTAAAAAAAACTTCTGATGCAATAAATATGATGTGTTGTGTATTCAGAATCACAAATTGTTCAAAGTAAAGTGTTGCACATGTTAAGCTGGTGATTTGGATGTGTTGCTTTATGTGATTATTTTACTGTGCCGCAAAGTATGGTATTATTTTTGATACAGTCAGTATTCATATAATTTTTTATATACTGAAGTATGCACAAGAAAAATTTTTTAAGTTTATGTGGATTTATGAACAGATATTAAATCTGTCAACAAATATTTTCATACTGAAGGATGTAAGTTGAAATTAAGATAATCAAGAAGACCATTTGTTCAGGAAAAAAATTAAACCTGAAATATTGATAGGTCATGGGCCTTGTTTTGAAGTATTTAATGTTTATTGTGGTGGGAAAAGACTTTCTCTGACTTTTGGCTTTACTTCAACATTGGGAAATTTTGATTTTCTTTTAATGTTGAAAGAGAATTTACTGCACTGAAATAACATTTAATCACCAGTCACTAACTTCTGAAGCCTTTAATAACTAGAAATTAAGTGTTATGGAGCAAAGGAAACCCGTCATTTTGCATATTTATATTTGAAAACCTCACCTCACTACATTGTCAAGGTGTATCATTTCTTTGGTGTTTGGTTTGATGACATATGATTTGATTTCTCAGATTTTATGTACTTTAATCCATTCACCTGCCTTTTTTCAAGCAGTGCAAAAATTTTAAGTTCTGACTCTTGAATTTAATTACAAATGTACATATATGACATACACCAGAATAATTTGATTTTTATTATTTTTATTATTTTGCAAAACATCCCATACTTTTTTGTGCAGAATGAAAAATTGAGATACAAGCTTATTAAGTTTGACAGTATTTTGTGAATTATATATCTATATGGCACATTCAGTCCATGCAAATAAAGGAAAAAAATTAAAAGTTTAGATTCCTTACATATTTACACTGACCTGTAGCTTCAATTATTTAGGGAATCAGTTTCCCAAAATCTTAGAGTTGTAGACCTGAGAAGTGACATAACTTATAGGTTGTAAGGATCAATAGGTTCTTCCTTGGTGAGAATTCATGAGTAGAGTGCTGCTTTATAGAGGTAAAACACTTAAGTATTTTACACACAAGTGGAAGATGTCCTAGTATATAATGTTGGTTGAATATAATATATGTCTTTGGAAAGAACATGATGAAATAACTGAAAACAAAACAATGGCATTCAATTTTGAAGCTCGATAAATAGTTTTGTATTTGATAGATGATATTAATTAAATCGAAGTATAACATTGGGAAGGCTGTATTTTGATAAAATACAGGGTCATATGATTTGTTGAATTACATTTAGCCATATAAATGCAGATTTATAGAAGAGGGTGCTTTAATTACAAAGAAACAAAAAAAAAAACAACAAAAAACTTAACAACAGAATCTGTATTATTGTTTTTTGTGTGTGTGTGTGTGACCAGTGTGTGCAATAGGCTATTTAAGAAATACTGATTTTACATATGAAGAAAAAATAAGTTGTATAATCATATATGATAGATTTTTTTAAGCTTTAATTTGAACTCAGTATTAGATGAATTTTTAGAAAAGCTTTAAAATTGATGCCCTTTCATCACTCCCATCCAAGATTATAGATTAATACATATTTTATGTCCAGGATCTGTTTATTATCCCCTCGCCCAACGAAGTTGGGGAGGGGATATAGCGTTTTACCTGTTCGTCCATCCGTCCGTTCAAACTTAAGACCATATACCTTTTGAATAACAAGTCTTAGATGGACAATGTTTTGTCCATGGATGCATCTTGAGGAGTACTTGAGGTTGATATATAGAATAGGTGGATTTGACCTACATTTCATGCATGAGTGACTCAGGTTAAAGTTTTTGTAAGAGTCCAGATCTGGGATACTACAACTTGTAGAGGAATAATATTTTGTATGTAGATGCG
>MJUU01021531.1:0-17920 GCA_002080025.1 Modiolus philippinarum
AAAACCACGAAAATTGATGTCCACGAATTAAAGTACTTCCACAGTAACTCGAAAACCGTTACAGATATCAAAAATCTGACATGGGGGTAAAAATTATCAGCATAATGAGATCTACCCACTGTGCAAATTTTGAAGAAAATCTGAAAACCCATCTCGGAGTTATAGCCCTTTTTTCGTTAAATTTTCAAAATTTTTGCATTTTTTATTTTTTATTTCAAAAAGTATAACAGATAGAGGTCAAGTATAAATTGCCAAAATGTTCAGCATATCAAGATCTACCCACCCTGAAATTTGAAGAAAATCCATAAACCCTTGTAGGAGTTATTGCCCTTTTTTCTCCGAATTTTTAAAATTTTCGTATTTTTCATCTTTTATTTCCAAAACTATAGAAGATGAAGGTTAAGGGTAAATTGATGAAATGTTTGCCATGCTGTGGCGAATTCAAAACTGATGTTGAAAATTGTTCCTTGACCGCCATTTTCAAAATGGCTGCCAAAAAAGGCAGGAAAATTCAACATTGTCCGATTTCAATGAAATTTGGTTTCCAAATAGATATTTATGTTGCGACTTCAAAACCGGTGTTGAAAATTGTTCGTTGACTGCCATTTTCAAAATGGCCGCCAAAAAATGCGGGAAAATTCAACATTGGCCGATTTCAGTGACATTTGATTTCCAAATAGGTCTTGATGTTGCAACTTCAAAACTGATGTTAAAAATTGTTCGTTGACTGCCATTTTTAAAATGGCGGCCAAAAAAGGCGGGAAAATTCAACATTTTCCGATTTCAATGAAATTTGATTTCCAAATAGATAATGATGTTGCGACTTCAAAACCGATGTTGACTGCCATGTACAAAATGACGTCTCGACTAACAAAACTGGTGTCGAAAGTGGTCCTTAGCAAGAACGTTTTTTGTCAAAAAAGCCCAACAAAGAAATATAGTAAAACATGGTCAGACTTTAAAAACAGTTCAAGATATTGGAGGTGTTTGATCTACGAAAGTTTTAGACACTGAAGATCAACTGTATAACTTACAATGTTACCTTGATTGTGGCAACTGAAAGCCAGGTGAGCGATACAGGCTCCTGGGAGCCTCTGGTTTGACGAATTCTGTCGTACACATCAATCTTACATCTATTTCCAGTTTGGCAGGTTAGCTAAGGTATCAGTACAGTTGTCCCTCTATTATAAGACCCCTCCTTAAAGAGGTCGTTCTCACTACAACAGTTAAAATTCAAAACATAATATTTGTCTTTTCAACTTAAATATTCCTCCCACTTTAATGTCAGAGAGTTCTTACAACATGGTTTCCTGATACAAGAGTGAGCATTGTTGTGAGAATAGGGCTCAAAGATTTATTGTTTGATCTGATATTAACTGATTTGTTTTACAGAATGCACTGAATGCATTACAGTCAGACTATGACACAGCCAAGGATTCTGTTATGCATCAGAAAAAACGTGTGGCAGACATGATGTCAGGTTTATTGAAAGATCTTGGCGATATTGGAGGCATTATGGGAGGAAGTAGTGGTGACTCAAAAGTAAGTTAAAAGCAAATCAATGCCAAGTAGAATCTACTGCACAGGTTCATAATTTAGGTCATTTAATGTCCCTCGATGGAACCAGAATTTAAAAAGTGTCATATAATATTTTGAGATATTTGCATGTAGTTATCCATTTTATACATGTATAAGAATGTACAAAATTAAAGAAAGTATGTGTCAAGGGCTATGGGAGCTCACATTCTTTCACTAAAAGTCAGATTTTTTTCGGTTGAAATTTTTAATGTGAACATATTTTATTGGAAAAGAAAGAAATGGCAATACTGAGACAAATAATAATGCAAAGCAATAGAATTGAAACATATAGATTTATAACAAAATTTTATAGCATTTTTTTTTAATCAAAAGTCATATAAAAAAAAAGGATTAGCAAAATACATGTAAATGAATGAATATAAGTATCTGTATAAAATAATTATAACGACACTAAAATGCAAATTGATGCAAATTGATGTTAAATTGACAGCAAATTTTCGCCTTTCCACAGGCTTTATCAGGCTGATTATAAATTCTCTACGCACGTGTTTGCTTGTGCGATAAAAATATTTTTGTTGTTAAATGAATGAATATATATATATCTTTATTCTCATAAACCATTTTAAAACAGTACAGAGAAATTAACAAAATATATTATTGACATTAAGTAATGAGCAAATAAATGGAATCAAAGACACATGAAAGTATAAATATAACACTCTTCAACATCTTCAATTAGTGGTGGGCATGGTAAAAAATAAAGGAACTCATCCTGTACATGTCTATTTAAGAACATTAATTTTATTGATTAAATTAATCAACAGGCAATTACTACCTTTATTTGTATGCCAGAGAGAACTTGCTAATTTAGTAATCTGTTACTCATTATGACAGTGACACTGAACTTATTTAATAATTTGCTTTGATTTTTAAATGGAAAATTAGTTAAAGGATTGTCCTTGTTCCAGATCAATACATTTCCTAAAAATATCTTGATATTTTTTTCAGCCATCTATAGGTTCAGGAGAGAAGTTAGAAGAGGAGTTTACAGTAGCCAGATTGTACATCAGTAGAATGAAGTCTGAAGTGAAGACATTAGTCACTAGAGCTCAGAACTTTGAGACTAATAACTCTGAAATCAATAAGAAACTAGACACTGCTGAAAGGGAATTATCAAACTGTCAACTAACCATACAACAGGTAAATTCTATTTCTAATGTGCCACAAATTTTAACTGCAGATGTTGATTGATTTCATAAATAAAATAATAATGATAATAATGAAATTTGTTGATTGTAGTGTCATGTATTGGTTGACAACAATATATACACATACAATACACTAAAATTCAACCAATACCCAGCCATAAATCGACTTATGAGACACTAAAAAATTCAATATATACAATTGAATATCTTCATATTTAGCAACTGACTGTGAATTCTGGTTAAGCTTTTCCAATATAACAGACATAGCACCAGAGGAACAGTCCTCAATTGAAACTAGATATAAACAAAATAAATGCTTCATCAGAATTAAATATGATATTCCATATTTGTCAATTACTTATGACCTTGTAATGAAAAGAACAAAAGATGAAGGCTTGGCTTGAAAATCAATGCAATTGTCATCCCTCTCCTGTTTGACATATTGTATAAGTTTTAGTTTGATCTTCCTGCAAATATTGTTTCCTCCATGCTGTTTCGCAAAAACCTCTAAAAAACTGGAAAAAGGAAATAAAAATCTGAATTGTAATGATAAGCTGCTTATACCAACAAAAAAAAGCAGCTTAATTTATTTTTTTCTATTTCAGCATGAAGCTAAAATGTCGTCTCTAAATGAAACCATTAAAGATATTGATCACAAGAAAAGACTACTACAGGATAATGTAGACTCACTTAATGAAGAAATTGCTAAACTCAGAGCCCAGGGTGAGTACACACTCAATGAAGAAATTGCAAAACTCAGAGCCAAGGGTAAGAACACGCTCACAGAAGAAATTGCTAAACTCAGAGCCCAGGGTGAGTACACACGCAATGAAGAAATTGCAAAACTCAGAGCCAAGGGTAAGAACGTGCTTATAGAAGAAATTGCTAAACCCAGAACCCTATTTTAGTACACACTAAACAAGAGAAATACATAAATTCAGAGCCCAAAGAAGATACATTTCCAGTTATAAATTTCTTAACTCAGAAATTAAGGTGCATGATACAAACTCGAAGAAATAGCTTACCTCAGGCTAAAGCTAAATACACACTTGGCAAAGTAATAGAGACATACATACATGTATATAAAACCATGTTTTGGTTCTGAATAAAACTTTTCCTAAGTATCAAAACAAAAGTGAATATCAAATAAATCTTTCAAAAATTTTATATAAAAAAGGATTGATGGGATCAGTTTTAGAAGGGTGGACAGGGACGAGAAGCTGCTAGTACATAGATAATTATTATTGGCCCTGGGGTATAATACACTACATGCATGTCTTGTTTGGGTTTATCTTCATTCAAGGGTGTTTATAATCATAACCACATGCACACAACAGTAGTAATGACATGTATTGTGTATTCCCTTCAGAACAAATACACATAACAGAGAAAGAGAAGGTGAAGTCTGATGCTGATATGAAGGATGCATTAGAACAACAGATGGAGATGCACAGAGAGAATCATCAGAAACAACTGAGTGCACTAAGAGATGAAATAGACAACAAGCAGTCTCTTATTGATCAACTTAAAGAGTAAGTTTATTTAAAGATGTCCTACATGTATATGTACATTAAAAATGAAAAACCTGACATTAAACATTATAATGCTCTTTTCAGTGTCCTGAATTTATCATTTAGTCAATTGTGTAAGAAGAGGGGATCTTCAGGGATATAACAATAACTGCAATTTCTTAATCAAGTGTATAGTTGTCAACAGAGAATACATTGAGATATGTATATACAGTGAAACCTGTCCTAACCAAACCCTATTGCATTTTATTAGCAAAGTAGTTATATTCAATTTTATTTACATATATATGTAAAATGTATTCAATTACATTTACACAAAATGTATTCAATTATGTTTACACAAAATGTATTCAATTACGTTTACACAAAATGTATTCAATTACGTTTACACCAGGCATGGGGTAATGCTAATGTGTAATTGTAATGCCCTGTAATGCATTACATTATTACAAAGTAATGCATGTAATTTGTAATGCTCCATTTTTAGCATTACATGTACTTGTTATATAATGCATTACATTCCAAAAATGCCTGTAATGTAAGCATTACGTGGCATTACATAGCATTACTTTTTTTCTAATTTGAAACTTGGGTAAAGCTTTTCAAGTATAAAAATATGTTTCAGCGAAATGTATTGGAACTCCATGTAAATATTGAACATTGTTTTTCTCTTACTGTATATCTGCCAGCTTTGCAACTTATCTAAAAGTATAAAACAAAATATTTTCCTTTCATTCAGAAATGTTATGATGAAAAACATTTAATTTCAATTCTAGTATTGAAAATTTACAATCATTAATTTACAAAACAAACACAAGCTTCTAGTGATCAAAGTATAATTAGTTCAAACATCAATGATTGTCACATGTAAAACTCTTAATTAGTTTACATTTCAATTAATTCCTTTCCTTTGGCAAGTGGATTTATGGCTTTAATGGTGTAAATTAAAGTGTCAGTTATAAGAAACTATATATATATAGGCAACTAAATTTTTTTCTCAAAAATTACATATAAAGTTCATTCTATAGATTTTTAAAAGATCACATGAACTAAACACATTGAAGTTGAAATTTGCCCACATTTATCTCCCCCAACCCTTAAGGCTTAATATTAAATTGTAAATTTCAAAATTGTTCCAGAAAAATTATGAAAAAAAGGGGGAAATATAAACTACATTTATACATAGTAAAAGAGATAATACAGTATATAAATTACATGTAAATGCAACAAAATTCACAAGTACAGAAATTTCAACTCGGAGAATGGATCTTTTCACTTTTATTTTTTTAATGAATCTGCAACATTTTCAAGAGAAATTTATAGTTTTAAAAAGTTGATTGAATTTGGTCTTTTTCCTGCTACATAAACATGTTCACAGTATTCACTGTAACTGAATTGCAAATGCATGATTAACTGTTTCTTTTTGTGATAAAATTTGAAAAATGTAATGTGTAATTTAATGCATTACTTTTGTAAAGTAATTGTAATATAATGCATTACTTTCAAAACTTGAAGTAATAGTAATTGTAATATAATGCTAAATTTTCAAATGTAATTGTAATATAATGCATTTCATTGCAATGTAATTGGCCCCAAGCCTGGTTTACACAAAATGTATTCAATTACAATTACACAAAATGTATTCATTTACATTTACACAAAATGTATTCAATTACAATTACACAAAATGTTTTCATTTACGTTTACACAAAATGTATTCAATTGCATTTACATAAAATGTTTTCACTAACATTTACATGACACCATCCCTTCTGTTTACATTAAATAATAGTTTTGCATGTTGTTGATTTGAGAAAGCTTGATCTTGTTCTTTTTGACTTTATAACATATTACAGAGGAGGGGAAGTCTTTCTTATTTGATTCTTTTCTTTTATTAAGACAAAACCAGAAATTGTCATTAGCCTTGGATAAATTACAAGTAGACTATGACAAGTTAAAGGCTGAGGAATCTGAAAAGACAGCTAAACTGAATGAGTTGACTCTCCAGATTGACCGTAAAGAACAAGCCAGACAAGATCTCAAAGGCCTGGAAGAAACTGTGGTATGTTATGCTAATTACAATTTAATACCAGAAATAAAAGTAATTTTGGAAGAGATTATGTATGTTTCTCTAATTTCTGTCCTGTTTTCACGTTTCCTGAACAGTTTTAGAAATATGTTTCTCCTCTCTAGAGAGAATGTTGTTCTCGGCAAGTGATTTGACAAAATTCAATTATGACGTCAATTTGTATGCCGTTTTCCGACTCTACCATTGTGACATCAAGAAAAAGGCGACCACTCCTGATTACATCACGCTTAAAGAACACATTTATTTTGGATCATCAGAAAAGGGGGGGGGGTCATGTTTTTGTCCAGAATCTCCTTGAAATCATCAGAGAAATAAAATCCACAACAGTATCTCGTAAGAAACGACATTTCCACACTCTCAATACTTAAATTGAAAATTGAACTATCTCTAGTGTAGAAATGTGATTTCTCACTCGATGAAGTTGTGGATTCTATATGTACATCACAAACTGACTACAGAACAGTGAGAAGAACAAACAAAATCTTCGGCATGAAGTAAAGATATGCATGACAGAAGAGCAGATAGTACTGCTAACTAAGAAACAATGTGAAAAAATCCTTCTCTCCATTTATTAATCATTAATTGATATTCTTTAGCATGTTTTCTCACATTCAAATGTGCATGTAATTTTTTAACCAACAGGAAAAATGTAAGGATATGGAGTGAATGTACATGTGACAAAAACGCACACGATACATAGAAATTGAAATTTAGGTATTGATTCTTACCTAAAGATATTTTATTGTGAAATACTTTATAAACATGTTCTTATAATCTTTATTTTCTTCAGGCCAAAGAATTACAGACTCTTCACAACCTTAGAAAGTTATTTGTACAAGATTTACAGAACAGAGTCAAGAAGGTAATTCTTAATTGTTATCCTATACTGTCTTCCTATGTGTGTTGTCTTCTAGATAACACGATATAGGTAGCCAAAAAAAGAGTTTTCTTTTTCAGATTTATGATTTATTAAGGTACACAGAAGGCAGCATTATACTAAATATATTTCAACATAAACATTGTACCATATACCAATTTTAAGATAATTTCTTTGCTGCTTCAGATCATACAATTTTATAATTTTCAAAGCTCTGTCCTTAGCTGATTTTGGCTTTACATTTAGATCATATTGGTTATTTGTTCTCTATCAGTTTTTGAACATCTTTGAGTTAATGGTCTTCCAAAATTTTAGATTTTATCTGCACTGAAGAGACATAAGTTGTCGAAATGCACAAATGCAGAAAATTAATTCACAGTTACTTCGGTAGTTAGTTATTTCAACAAAAAATGAAATTATTCAGTAAAAACAAATATTTTTTTTGCATGAAATTGGAATAATTTTTAGTTGAAATAAATTTCTTCAGAATATTTTTTTTTATTAATTTAAACAGGAAATCACTTTCATCGAAAAATTTAAGAACACATGAAATTTGATATTTGCAAGTATACATCTTAAAAACAACCTTATCCATAACAAGTATACAAAATGGATTTGGGAGGAACTGAGATCTCACAAATTTAGAAAATATGCCTTTCAAATCCTTGATTTTGTTCAAACAAATATGTATTTGTATGAATCCTGTATGTTACACTGCTCTAGGAATTGTTATACATGAATTTTCCACATATTCTACTTCATTTTACATGTATTTACCAATTTACAGAACCAATTTACAGTATAATACAAATAAAAAATTTGACCTAAAATTTCTAGTCTCAGATGAAGAAAGAAGACGATGAAGATGATGACATCGGTGGAAATGCTGCACAGAAACAGAAAATATCATTCCTGGAAAATAACCTCGAACAATTGACTAAAGTACACAAACAGTTAGTTCGTGACAATGCTGATCTCCGATGTGAACTTCCCAAGTTAGAGAAGAGATTGAGAGCCACCATGGAGAGAGTCAAATCATTGGAAGGAGCCTTGAAGGAGGCTAAGGAGGGAGCTATGAGAGATAGGAAACGGTATTAAAGTCATCTCATGTTCATGTTAACTCAATTAAATGCTCTTTATTTCCTTCTGACAAAAAACATGAAGCGCTTCTATTTACTATCTCAATCATCGTTAAGCAATGTCTTTCTAGAATCAGTTCCAGCTATGTTACACTAATTCAGAAAATCGTAAATCATACGGGTACATATACATATAATGATATTACTTTTATTATAGGCAACACAAATGATTGTAGCTACAACAGTAAAAATAAAGCATAAAAACACACCATTTGTGTTTATATCTGACTTTAAAAAAAATCAATATGCCATTTTTGAAACTAAATTCAATTTACCATTCCTTGAACTAAATAGCTAACACCAAAATACAATGTATTTCGACTGGCACACAAGAATAAATATTTTAACATCATTGGTTGAAAATCAATTGTTCACACATCAAATTTGAAATACATCTACTTTACCCACAGTGCTACAATTTGAGGAACAGTCTATATAGTCTTGATAAAAGCCATTTCCATTTCAAGGAGATTCTGAGAGGATAAAGTTTCTGCTAAAAAATGTTTTGTAGGAAATGGAACAATTCTTGTGACTGTCAGTATAAGTTCTCTACTGTTCACTCTCTTTGTTAACATTGTGTTTTCCAAGATCAAGTTAAATATAACTGTTATGTATTTGTAATGTTTGTAGATACCAACATGAAGTAGATAGAATTAAGGAAGCTGTAAGACAAAAGAACTTGGCCAGGAGAGGACATGCTGCCCAAATAGGTAAGTGCATATACATGCTCATAGCTCATTTAGATAACTCGCAAATGACTGTGGAGATAGATGGAACTAATTGAATATGGTAGATGTGATTTACAAGAGAAGAAAAGGGATATTTTGTTTAAGATAATTGCACAACATCTCCAAACGAACAATAATCCCAAAAGAAATACAAAGCCATTCACTGTGCCGCATTCAACAATAATACAGTTGAACTTTGATGGCTTGAAGTGCAATAGCTCGACCACAATGGATGTCTTGAACCCTTTTTGTTGTCTCATTGTTCAAGTTTAATTAAGAAATAGATTATTGCAATTGGGCTCTATGTGAATTAGAACATGGGCAGACCTTATATTTGTCAATATTTTATACCGAGTGATAGCGAGGTATAAAATGAAGACAAATATAAGGTCTGCCCATGTTCTTATTTGCATAGAGCCCAATTGCAATAATCTATTTCGATTCTAATATATTTAACAAGAGTTTTGAACATTCGAAGCGGCTCTTAGAAAGCGCAATATTGGGTTTTGCACTAGAATTGAAATATGTCGGAAAACTGCATACAAACACACATAAATGGACAAAGAAAATCTATATTCTTTGTTTTATTAACACAAGTGGCTCATAATGCTTATGAATTGATACAAATAATCTGTTATAAATTATATAAAATACCAATATTTTAAAATCTTAGCGGGTATAAGTGTGAGCTGGTTGTATTTCTGATTAATATATCTGCTTAGTTATGTTATTTTTGAAGGCAAAAAAAAAAAAAAGAAAACGAAAGGAATAAAATTCATATTTATAATATTATTAACGTAAAATATATATATTTATATATTTAAATCGTAGAGCATGATATGCAACATAGATAAGATTTCATTACAACAACACATTCGTTGCTATAGGTTACGGTTATGTCAATTTCAGTTCCGAGTCTTAAATTTAGTAACTGTTGTAAATTTCTATTATTGTCATTATTTGATGTGGATTTTTGAGTGATTCATTTCTAAAAACTTTATTTACACAAAATAAAATGAATATTGAGTGAATAAAATGTGAAATTGTACATTATGCATGTTCTTTTGTAAAAAATATACACATGTGCTAAAATATATTGTTGGAATTATACATAGCTTTGTATCCAAAGCAAAAGAAGAGAGTCATATTAGAAATAGAGTTTGACCTCAATATCTTAAAGATCATTATACCCCCCATGAACGAAGTTCAGGGGGGTATATAGGAATCACTCTGTCCGTCTGTCCGTCTTTCTGTCCGTCCGTCCGTCTGTCTGTCTGTCTGTCTGTGATAGCAAACAATTTTTCATAATAGTTTTCTCAGTAACTACTCATCACTGCAACTTGAAATTTTGTATGCAAGTTTATAATGATGTCCCATTCCGCAAGTAGCGATTACAGGATTGCCGGACATCTACTTCCTGTTTACCGACTCAGTTAATTTTCTAGATCTTTTGTCAATTGTAGAAAATTTTCGTAACAGTTTTCTCAGTAACTACTCATGTATGCAACTTGAAATTTTGTATGCAAGTTTATAATGATGTCCTATACTGCAAGTAGCGATTACAGGATTGCCGGCTATCTACTTCCTGTTTACCGGGAATTGTGCAGTTATAACTATTTTAGTGACAAATTATATTGGGGATCTTCTACATGGGGAGTGGGGGGTATCATTTTGTGGCCGTCCAGGCCACAGTACCTCTAGTTCTAGCTTGAACTGTTTATATCAGTCCTTTGGGTGTTTTAGCTATCAAAGTGTGACTGAAAAAGGCATTAATCAACATATCTGTACAATTCTCATTCATGTTGTATTTTTATTGAACTTTATCAATGATAAATTCAAATCTGCTTTAGTTTGACAAGCTAAACATCCTATTACTAACTTTAATGAAATAAAATTGGAAGCATTGTTTACAGAATATTGTTATCTTGGTCAGAATTTCTTGGGTTTCTTATCCTATATATGTAATGTTTTGTCAACTAAGATGAAACATGCTTTGAGCTTCAACTAATTTGTTATCATATTTTTTCTTCAGCCAAGCCAATAAGACCAGGACAACACCCTGGTGGATCCCCAGCCACAGGAACAGGCATTAGAGGTGGCGGTGGGGGTATGGCTGTAAATGGCCCACAGAATTAGGTAATATACATACATTTGTAGACAACCTATGTAGAAATGTTGAGTAGTTTTCAGGTAGAATTTGTTTAATATATGTATGAGACAAGAAATTGAGCCGTAAATCTATTTCTCCAATAATATATACCACATATAGTCTTATATCAAAATTAATAAACTTTATATACAACAACAGGAATATACATGTATATAATCCATTAAACTAGACACCTGAACAGTAGAACTTTGTGTAACAGGAAATCTATGAGACATAAGTTGTTGAAAAGGGCATCTGCAGAACTGAAATGAAGTGCAATACAGTATTTACTGTTTCCAAAACAAATGACAATGTCTGACATGCCAAAGGCAACTTCTTATTATATTCATGTATAGTTACAATTTTTTTCATATGTAAATAGAAAAAAGAAGGGAAACGGGGAATGTGTCAAAGAGACAACGACCCAAAGGGGAGTAGTAAAAACTCAAAGCCACCATAAGATCTTCAAACCCCACACCCAACAGCAGGTCTCTTTAGCGAGTAGTGGCGTGGTATTATGTGATACACTCAAGTCGTGTGTCCGTCCGTCCGTCCATCCGTCCGTCCGTCCATCCGTCCGTCTGTCCCTCCGTCTGTCTGTCTGTCTGTCCCCCGAAGGTTTCCGACTGATAACTTTTGAACGGAATAACATACAGTCTTCAAACTTGGTATGTAGTTTGTTCACCACAAAATTCAGGTCAAGTTGGAATATGGGTTCAGAGGTCGAAGGGGTTCTGGAGTAATGCCCCCTGATACTTCTAAATTTTGTGAAACATGGCGGGGTATCATGTAATCCACTATTACTATTTTTTGTACATGTACATGTATTTATAAATATTATGTTTTTAAAGTTTTCCATGAATTTCATTTTAGAAATATTTTTTATCAAGCTAGTTCACTAGTTAGAAATATTTATTCACTCTCAATAGAACTAAAACTTGCATTTCAAAAAAGTAAAATTTTAAAAATGTTTTCTGCTAGTACCTACATCCTTCCTTAAGTTATGACTGGTCGTACAAAACAATTGTGCTTTGCATGAATAGAACAGATTTTTGACCAGATACATGAAATTTAGATCGTATACTACCATTTTAAATGTCTTACAATATTTCCTTGTTTTCTATATTTCAGATGTGTTCAGAGCATACTATGGAAGAAGCATTCCAAAGCTTTATTGTGTCTGTAATAACAACTTTTCATCAGCTTTATTTTATTGTTATTACATGTGAACAAATTGACAGTTAGTTCAATGTCAGTAATATTTATGCACCACTATTGTAAAGTGCCAGTTAAAGCGATGATTGTAATTAACTGTGTATGTAATTGAGCATTATACAGTAGTCCCTCCTTTACAGGACTTTTTGAATCTTAGGCCAACCATTCTGCGAATTGCAACTTGCAAAATATGTGCATAGTTTTTCTTAGAATTTACAATCCTATCAAAGTTGTCCTCCATCACAGAGTTTCATGATCCTTCCATAGACAAGGATAGTAGAAAATGAAAGAAAAAAATGAATTGAGATCAATGACTTATATATTTTTTATCAGGAATATAACTTATAAGACAGGAAATTGAGATGTTTTAACAAATAGTCAGTGTTATTTGCTAGTTGACACCTTACCTTTTAAGCGCTTTACTAAATCTAACCAAAATGGCCTGTAATGGAGGGACTAAAGCATTGCAGAAGGAACTGTGGGTTTTAAATGTTGATTATATCATTGATGCAATAAACCCACACCATTATAAGTGCTGCTGGAGGATTTCCCCTTTCTATATATAGATCCATTACATCTAATATTACTGCTCTGTTTATTTATAGATTTTCATGTGTGATAGGTTGATAGATCATGGCAATGTATTGTTTTTATTTGTGTAAGAAATCTGAATTAATTAGTGCATAGAATTATATATTATGCATATGCATGTTCAAAGGTTGTTCAATTGTATTCCAAGCTAGAAATAACTATTTTTCATGGAAAAGTAATTTTCAAGTTATTTTAGAGGTAAAATTGATAAAAAACATACTTTAAATGTGAAAAGATGTAATTTTATACCAATTTTATATATTAGAACTGTGAAAAGATGTAATTTTTACCAATTTTATATATTAGAACTGTTAAGAAATATAACTTGAAAAGAAAACGAATTCTCAGTCACACTTTCATGAGAAAGTAAATGGATAGAGATGTTGACTTTTATGGCACCTTGGAGAAGGAAAAAATAGGGATAAATTTTGTCAAGAATCTTGAGTTATTTAAATGGTAGAAAAAAAATCTGATGCAGATTTTTAAAGTATGTATAGATGGTAAAGAAAACAAATTCTCAGTCTCACTTTCATTTAGAAAGTAAGTTGATAAGAGATGTTTTCTTGGAAGGATTCCTCGATCAAGGCAAAAAAGGAGGAGTAATTAACTAAACTCCATATACATGTATCAGAATATAACAGCAAAATAAAAAGTGAGGATTGATTTTAACCAAAAAAAAAAAGCTTTGTAAGGGAGACAAGGTTTGAAATGATGAATTTTATTAACATATACTGTCTTTTCATAATTTCACAATTTAAGAAAGAGATTATCTATTGATTAATGTTGTTTAGTTAGCTCATTTCTATTGTAATGTTAGAATCTCCAGAAAAGTTTTGTTTTGACAAGGATTAGCTTAGATATGTATAATGAAGAGATTTGTTCTCTTCTTTTTCGTAATTTGGAAGATTTCACCCTTGAAATACCCTTTCAGGAAGCAAGTTTTAACATGAGTATCACTATGAGTGGATACACTAAATGTATCACTAAGAATGGACACTCTTTGTTGTATGCGCTAGATGTGTAAGTGGTGTAGGAGCGACAATAGAAATAGGTAGTAGGCTTGGTACCATCAATTTTGAAATAAAAAGTACTGAACTGTTACTGTATCTATACATTGCTCCAGTGAAGTCAGTAGTAAGTTGAGTGTATGAGTACATGGTACCAGTCCTTATACCAATTTTTGTTGTGGCCTTGATGGAAATGGAAAGGGTATAGAAGTAGGGGTTGATGTTTGTTGTGGTTTGAAGTACAGGTTGGACATGTTTTTGCATTGATGATTTGATTGCTTTATACATTATAGTGAGTTTAAGTGGGGAATCTGTATGTTCAGGATTTGTCACACTTCAAGGTCATGGAATATTTGGAAAATAAAATAATAATTTGGATATAAAAAGTCTTAAATCATTATTTTTTGGCAGTTACTGATGTAGTTATTTTAAGACAGTATCAAAATAAAGGTATATCTAGCTATTTGTTATATTACAAAGGTATTCAAAGAGCAACTTGAGTGCATGATGCATAAATATGTTTGTCAAAACTCAACTTCATTACATTATGATTAAGTGCAATACGAACAAATTCCAGTTTTCTGTAATTCATTAGAAAATCAAATTACATGTTGTATAAAGTGTTGTAATCTTCCTTCATTGTGGGGAGGAGTGTAACAAGGTAGTGATTTTTGCAGATTTATCTCCCCTCTGAAATTGGAGTAGTGATATTTGTATAGGAAAATGATTATAATCTATATATATATGTTGATTGTATTTATTGTATATATTTTACATATTTATTCTTTAGACTAAGTACATGTATTTTTAATGGTATGCGTACATGTATTTTTATTGGATGGTTAAATGCTCACCAGTGTGACGTTGGAGGGCATACTACACACACCTATTTGGTGGTCAAACAATTGTTTATCATTCAATTATTTGGGTATGCTTAAACTTTTAGGGTTATTTAAAGCAGATATCTTGACCTTGACCTTACATAGACTTCCAGTTTAGTTGTAGTTAATATGATCTGTCAAATGAAATTTAACTTGGATACTTTGATTGGGGAATTCATGAATTACAATTATATTTTTCCTTATTTGAATTTTTTTTAATTATATCAAGTAAAAATAATTTATGGCTTATATGCATATGCATTCCTCATGTTACATTTAAATAGTGGCATTGCCTATAAATGTAGATTAAAAAAAAATCCATTGAAAAATTTTGTCTCAAAATTGTCTCTGCATTTAAATGAATGTGTATGGCTTACTATTTTTAGTTTTAATGGCATTTCATTTTTACAGAAAATTTCTATAAGCCACTTCAACATTTTCAGTAGATTATCCTGGATCACCATAAAATGTGATTTCCATATCAAATTTGTGGGAAAAACTTAAAACTAGAAAAGTCAAATCTTTAGATTGTTTTTCACACTTATTTATTACTAGAAATTCATCGTTTTATCTCATCCACACCCATAAATACTCTATAGACATAAACACAATCTTCAGTTTAATGGTAATTGGAATTGAATGCCTAAGTTTGACATGAGTAATTTCTTGAAAACCTATTTAATCTCAGTATTGGTTAGTTGCAATAGGATGGGCAAGGATGATAGTCTATCTGTTGTGTTGAAGTGGTTGTATTAATCATACCTCTTGTATATTTATTTTATCTTGCCACCAGTATTGAAATATTGCATAATTTTTGATTTTCATGAAATCATAAGATCAGTTTTAAAATTAATTAGATGACTTCATGTAACTAAATAAAAATGATTGATAAAAAAGCAAAACATTAGTATGGTGTAGGAATAAAGAGGGATTTTTTATTGCTATAAGTGGCTTTCAGGGAGTCTTACCTTTTTTGCAGGACATAAGCTGCATCTGTGATACATGACAAACTTGTAAATGTTGCTTAAATTGAATCATTATTTGGTAATGATATTATTTCTGTGTTCATTATTTAGTATTTTTTGTTGGTGAAAGGCTTATGAATGAATTTTGTGTATATGAAACTAGTTTTGATTGGTTTTAGCAGATTGCTTCGTCTTCAAAATATCTAAGGGCTTTCAGGGGTTCTATGTAAAGTGTGAATACAGGATTTGCCTGTCAGCAGTTAATGGGGGTTATCATTTCCATTAATGATTGTTGTTCTCACTTAATTAATATTCATGTTTTACACCAAGTCAAAAGTCAATAGTTATGAATATTCAACAGAAAACCAGCTTTTTGCTTTAGATGTAACAGGGTGTTTGTGATACTTGCTCTGTGACAATAAAATTGAAAAAAAGACAAATGTGTTTTATTTTTTACACCTTCCATTTCCATGGGCTCGTCTACAGAGCTGACCGAGCAAATTCCAGTTGTTGGTTACAGGAATACCCTGGTAGTCTGATTGTAATGCAGAAAATCTGGCTAGAAACTATTGTAGGCAAACTGTGGACAAATGGCATGCTCCATGCAGTATATTTCACCATTTAAAACAGACTCACTGGGATGGGATGGGGGGGGGCATATAATTGGTTAAATTCCCTCCAGACATTCTACTCTTTCCCGTTGCAATCCAAAACTGGTTGGTCTGGTTGTTTCATGAATTGGTTAACATTTTCTTGTCCAATATACTGTGAGAGTACTTATATTCTGGGGTTCAATTTTCATGGTTTGGGAAAAAACCATTCCCTTATGGGGTTTTGAATTTGTAGGTTGAAAGCTTTTCTATTGCAAATTAAGTGAAAATATGTATTTCATTTTGTTCAGTCAACAACGTAATCCACAAAAAAACTTTTACAGTAGCTAAAATACTGATTACTTCCTGTAAACCTCTAATCAGTCAGTCATTTTAACAGCTGCAGATATATCAATTCTGATCCAGGCTATTACCAGATGAAGATTGTTAGAATTGCCCTTACAGACCTGCAAACTTTTCAAAAAGCCCATGTAGAAAACTCCTTGTTTTCCATTAAATCTTTGAAATCTACTTGGAATTCATTGAACTGTTGTTTTTTTAGCATCTTCAATACATTTCAATCATATAGTATTTAACCAAATAGAAGTTTTGAAAAACAACGAAGAAGTAATTGCTTGGAAGGAATTAAGATTAAAAAACAGGAACACCTCTACATGTAGTGATAGTTAGCAGGTATGGTCTTAAATTTTCTTCAACCTATAATGGTGAATAAAAGGATATGGAGTAAATGCACATGAAACAAAGTCTCTACAAATACATGGTAAAAAACAAGCAAAGGAACAACGCTTTTATTGTTGTTCTTCATCTTGAAGTCACCATGAGGCCTTCAACAATGAGCTTTGCTCATACCTCATAGTAAGTTCAAGACGGCCCCTAGCACCGGTTTAAGCGGAATTCTTTGCTAATTGTCGAGCAACGCTACATCCATGTCTTTCTTGGTCATGGGTGCAGGATTGTCAACAAACATCAATTAAACTGGCAAAGTGCTCTTACAATCTTACAACCTATAAGTCCTTTTCCTGAAACCATTTGACAGACTTGAATAACTTGTGATAAAAACACTCTTGGGTGGTCTTTTGTATAAAATATATCTACAAAAGACAATGAAGGTTGTGGTGCCTAAATAATTTGTAAAGGTTTGTTTCAATATTGAATGTTGCTGTAAATAAAGTTTCTGAAGATGGCCATTTTGACAACTAATTACAAAAACAGGAAAACAGCAAACACCTACAATGGCCAGGAACTACAATCACATGCCACAATTTACAAGCAAACTGCACCAGAAAAACAATAATGAAAACAAGAGACAAACATAAATAACGATAGGAACTCGGGATAGCCGGACTTGGTACCGGCACCAGCAAAAGCCAGTGGTAGGGTTAAACCGGTTTA
>MJUU01021531.1:30246-41206 GCA_002080025.1 Modiolus philippinarum
ATTCGCCCCTTTTGGGCCCCATTTATCTCGGGAACGGTACATGCTACGTGAAATCCGTTGCATACTCCAGATTGGAAATTTCCTCAGGAGCACACTGAAAGAAACCCCATCAAAATCCAATTAATAATAAAAATTCTACAGACAAATATGTGAAAACACCCAATTTAACCCTTTTTTGGCCCCTTTTTTAAAAACGGGTGGGGTCACAATGACCAAAACTACTGCAAGCCTTCCTTTTGTACCAAAGAACATTATGTTAAAATTTCATAAGGATTAATTTGCTGGAACAAAAGGTATTGACCAAAAACAAAAGTGTCTACAGATGACGACGACGACAACGACAACGACAACGACGCCGACAAAGACGACGACGACAGCACCATACCATTATACGACCGCAAAAATTTTTGCGGCCGTATAAAAATCTAAATGGCACCAGGGTGCACAAGGCGAGTTGCAACTTCAAATATCATGTGACCAAGTTAATGTTAAGACCCGAATATTTCTAAAATTGTCTATTTATTATCTTTCCTACCTAATATCCAAAATTCTAAGAATTCAAGAAGATCTATTTTCTAGTTTCGTGTCTTGAAATTTCAATACATGTATATAAATCTGTTTTCAGTCACTGTGACCTTCACTGACCTTAACCTTTGACCTACTTCCTCCAAAATCAATTTGCTTCCTCCCCTCCTGGTATCCAACAACATATCCAAGTTTCATTTCAATTGGATGTAAACTTTTTGAGTTATCATCCGGAAACCAATGTTTGACGCCCGCCCGCCCGCACCCCGCCCGCCTGCAACACCAAACCAATAGCCGAGTTCAACTTCGTTGCAACTCGGCTAAAAATAATCTGAGCCATATTTTGTACTGATCACATTTAATCTTTATATCAAATAAATTTGTAAATGTCTTGTATTCCTTTTGTCAGGAATAACGCCAGGTAACAATAAGGATGAAAATTATTATTACTTCATTTAAAACAGGTCTGCATCCGGTGAAGGTTCCATAATTAGTCTATGTTCCGGTCTCAAGTAACAATAATTATTTTTATTAGGATTACTTTTCCGGGTAAATCCAGGTAATTGTAGCCAGTTCGAAAATAAAAATCTTAGGTAATTTCCACATTCAAAATTTCAGCTCCATGCAGTCCCTTATAGCATGGAAACGGTTAGAGCTATGCCAAATCTGTTGCCATATTACTGAAAGCTGATGTCAAGAGGAATTCAAAGAAACAAATCACAGTTAAATCCAATAACAAATAAAAATTTGACATATTTTGAAAAATTTGAACTTTTGCCCCTTTGACTCCTTATAGCTCAGAATTAGTAAACTGTTGGTTAGCATACTACTGAAAGCTTACAACAAGAGAAATTCAAGGAAAAAAAACAACAAAATCCTATGATAAAAAATAATTATGTAATCTGACCATTTGCAATTTTGATCCCTTTTGGCCCCATACAGTTTGATAAGGAAATGGGATATGAAAAATCTTATGGTTGATTTCCAGGTTAATTTTTCACAAGGAATTTAATGAAAAAAAACTGCATCAAATAACTGAATACCGAAGTTACTGTGAATTTATTTTCTGCATATGCGCAAAATCAAAATCAGACTTAAAACATGTAAAATAAAGAAATTAAAATATTTTAAATTTGCCCCTTTTGGGTCCAATTTATCACATGAACGATACATGCCACAAACTAGAGGCTCACATGAGCCTGTATCGCTCACCTGGTGACTGGTTTTATTCATTGTCTCGAAGAGACCACCCATTCATACTATAAATCAATTCACCAGATGTTACATTTTCATTCTTGGATGAGTTATAAACGTCAAAATCACAAACTTTGAAGGGGACAAGCCAAGGACTATTGTGACCAAGTTTGGTTGAATTTGGCTTGGTAGTTTCAGAGAAGAAAATCTTTGGATGCATTTCCCATAGGGTCCCTAAGTTAAACTATGTTCTCTACTGGCAGCCACCTTCAATGAGGTATGAACATAAAAATCACAAACTTTCAAGGGGACCACCTAAAGACTATTGTGATCAAGTTTGGTTCCAATCGGCTCAGTAGTTTCAGAGAAGAAGGTCTTTGAATACATTTCCAATAGGGTCCTATGTTAAACTATGTCCTGTTCTGACAATGATGAGGTATGAACATAAAAATCACAAACTTAAAAGGGGACCAGTCAAGGACAATTGTATCCAATTTTGGTTCCTATTGGCTTATAGTGGTTTCAGGAGAAAGGACCTTTGAATGTATTTCCCATAGGGTCCCTATGTTAAACTATGTTCCCTGCTGGCAGCCATCTTGGATGAGGTACAACCACAAAAATCACAAACTTTAAAGGGGACCACCTGAGGACTATTGTGACAAAATTTGGTCCACATTGGCTCAGTTGTTTCAGAGGAGAAGATCTTTGAATGCATTTCCCATAGGGTCCTATGTTAAACTATGTCCCCTAGTCATGCTAGTGGCAGCCATCTTGGATAAGATGCTAATCTGCTGGACATTTGTAGAAATTGTAGTCCTGGAAAAGCTCAACACTTTTGTAATTCACATTTAACCTCCATCTCAAACAGTTTTTGAAATGAAAGTAAAAATGTTAAAAAATAGTGAAAATTCAAAGACCAGAGGCTCCCAGGAGCCTGTATCGCTCACCTGGCTTTCAGTTGCCACAATCAAGGTAACATTGTAAGTTATACAATTGATCTTCAGTTTCTCAAACTTTCATAGCTCAAACACCTCCAATATCTTAAACTGTTTTTAAAGTCTGATCATGTTTTACTATATTTCTTTGTTGGGCTTTTTTGACAAAAAACGTTCTTGCTAAGGACCACTTTCGACACCAGTTTTGAAGTCAAGATGTCATTTTGTAAATGGCAGTCAACAAACAATTTTCAACATCTGTTTTGAAGTTGCAACATCAATATCTACTTGGAAATTAAATTTCATTGAAATCAGACAATAATGAAATTTCCCGCCTTTTTTGGCAGCCATTTTAAAAATGGTGGTCAACGAACAATTTTTAACATCAGTTTTGAAGTTACGACATCAAGACCAATTTGGAAACCAAATGTCATTGAAATCGGACAATGTTGAAATTTCCCGCCTTTTTGGGTGGCCATTTTGAAAATGGCGATCAACAAACAATTTGCAACACCGGTTTTGAAGTCGCAACATCAATATCAATTTGGAAACCAAATTTCATTGAAATCGGACAATGTTGAATTTTCCCGCCTTTATTGGCGGCCATTTTGAAAATGGCGGTCAAGGAACAATTTTCAACATCAGTTTTGAAGTCGCCACAGCATGGCAAACATTTCATCAATTTACACTTAACCTTCATCTTCTATAGTTTTGGAAATAAAAGATGAAAAATACGAAAATTTAAAAAATTCGGTGAAAAAAGGGCAATGACTCCTACAAGAGTTTAAGGATTTTCTTCAAAATTTCAGGGTGGGTAAACCTTGGTATGCTGAATATTTTTGCAATTTACACTTGACCTCTATCTGTTACACTTTTTGAAATAAAACATAAAAAATGCAAAAATTTTGAAAATTTGACGAAAAAAGGGCCATAACTCCAAGATGGGTTTTCAGATTTTCTTCAAAATTGCACAGTGGGTAGATCTCATCATGCTGATCATTTTTATCCATGTCAGAATTTGATAACTGTAATGGTTTTTGAGTTATTTGCAAAAAACAGCAATTTACCCCATGTTCTATTTTTAGTAACAGCAGCCATGTTGTTTGGTCTACGGAGATAAAAATCACAAACTTGAAAGTGCATACCCTGGTGATGATTCAGGTCAAGTTTGGTTAGCATTGGCCCAGTAGTTTCAGAGGCGAAGATTTTTTAACAAATGTTAACGGACGGACGGACAGACGACGGACGCTAAGTGATGGCAAAAGCTCACATGGCCTTTGGCCAGGTGAACTAAAAAAGGGGCCATAACTCCTATGTGGGTCGTCAGATTTTCTTCAAACTTCCAGGAAATGTGGATCTTACTATGCTGACCATTTTTGTATTAAAAACTTCACTTCTATCTTCTACCATTTTCAATATATAAGACTAAAAGTAACAAAAAAAACAAAAATTTTACGGAAAAGGGGCAATAACTCCAAGATGGGTTATCGGATATTTTTCAAAATTGCAGAGCGGGTAGATCTCATCATGCTGATAATTTTTACCCTGTCAAATTTTTGATATCTGTAACAGTTTTTGAGTAAGTTGCAAAAAACGTCAATTTACCCCTATGTTCTGTTTTTAGTAACAGCGGCCATGTTGTTTGGTCTACGGACATAAAAATCACAAACTTGAATGAGCATACCCTGGTGATGATTCAAGCCAAGTTTGGTTAGTATTGGCCAAGCAGTTTCAGAGGAGAAGATCTTTGAATAAAAGTTAACGGACAGACGGACGGACGGACGGATGCCGAGTGATGGCAAAAACTCACATGGCCTTTGGCCAGGTGAGCTAAAAATGAGTTGCATAGCAAACATTGAAAATGTTCTCAGGAACAAACAGAAAGAAACCCCATCAAAAGCAGATAGTAATAAATATTCTACAACCACATATAAGAAAACACCCAATCTGGCCCCTTTTCAGAAAAAGGAGTGGGGCCACAATCCAAGCCTTTCTTTAGGGCCAAGTAATATTGTGTTAAAATTTGGTAAGGATTGATCAACCAAAACTTAAATTATCAACCAAAAACAAAAGTGTCTACAGACGACAACAACAGCACCATACCATTATAATATAACAGTCTGTGCCAAAAACTTTTTGATTCACTAGCCAAGTGGGGCTTGTAAGGTCCTGTGTATTACTAGCCTGAACTCAATTTTACTAGCCCTAATAGAAAATTCTATCTTCAAATAGAAAAAGTTTAACTGGCCTTCCAGACACGAGACTGATTTTTAACTGGTCCAAGGCATAGGGCTAGTGGTTAAAGGCACACAGTGTTATCATGGTTATAAGTATAATAAGACCTAAAACTTGTTTAAAAATACTTCATTTAGTATGGTGTTTGAAGTACATGTAGTCATGAATATCTGCACATCTTATATGACCAACAATCCAACCACACAGAACTTTGTATAAGATAAGTTAGCTTGTTTATGAATTATATCATGATTTTTGTATGCTAAATAATATTATGTATTTGTTTAATAAATGTGTCAGTCAGGGGACACTCCGACTGGTGCAAGTCTGAAATATTTTAGACTTGTGCTTGTCTAAAAATTTCAAATTTAGCTCTTAGTTTTGTATGCATAGACCTGTTTAAGTCTAAAATCTTTAGACCTGATGAAGTCTAATTGTTTATTTCCTGTTGCACAGGTGTTTCAAATTTTATGGATAATTAGACTTGCATACATATAAATAGGTCTAAAATTTGCTAAATTGACTATTATAATGAGCCAAGCATCAATATTTAGAAGCTGGGCTTCCAGACCTAACAAGAACTGTCGCCGAATGGCAGCCAAAGATACCCCCCGCTAATTGAATCCTGAATCGATATGGTAAGTGCAAAATTAAGTTGGTGTGGACACAATACAGGTGTGGACACAGTACAAGTATGGACACAGTACAAGTATGGACACAATACAAGTATGGACACAATGATATAATCTTCAAGAAAAAACTTTTCCAAAGGGTTCCAATGAAAACACTGTCTAAATCAGACAAATATAAAATTCACCTTTTTTTCAGCCTATTTGACATTTTACACATCTACATATAGTGTTCTTCCTTTGTCTAAAGTTTCATCAAAATCCTTCAAGTGGATTAAGAGGAGTTGTGCGTATGAGGTAACCCATACATGGGGAATCAACGAAAAGTCAAAGTCGGATTATCTCCCCTTCCTGGTTTCAGACAATAATTATATTCCTTCATGCACATCTCCATATAGTGTTCTTACTTTGTGTACAGTTTCATTAAATTCCTTCAAGTGGTTTAAGAGGAGTTGCGCCTACGAGGAAACCCATATATAAGGAATCAACGAAAAGTCAAAGTCGAATTATCTCCCCTTCCTGGTTTCGGACAATAATTATATTCCTTCATGCACATCTCCATATAGTGTCCTTCCTTTGTGTAAAGTTTCATCAAAATCCTTCCAGTGGTTTAAGAGGAGTTGCGCTTACGAGAAGTGTGGACAGACGGACGGACAGACGGACAGACGGACGGACAAACGGACGGACAGACGGATGTACAGACGGACGGACAGACAGACAGACAGGGTGATTCCTATATACCCCCCCAAACTTTGTTTGCGGGGGGTATAATTAGGATTACATGGAAGTTTAATTATTCATTTTTATCAGAAAATTATTGGTTACTGGGGCAAAAGTAGGAGAGCAGGTGTTCAATCAATTAAAAATTGCTATAAAAGTTAATAAAATCATCGATATAAATAAACTGCCTTAGCAGATTGGTATAGCTTTTTGTTTAAACTAACAAGGCACTAGTCATAATTTTTTTTAACGATAAACAATACACAATATGAAGGATAATTGCAAATACCCTTTAAACACAAAAAAAAACAAAATAGTAATTTCTCTTAGACTTGTACGAGTCTGATTGATTTTAGACTTGTTCAGGTCAAAATTGTGCAACAAAATCTATAATTTCTGACTTGAAGAAGTCTTTAATATAATCGGACTTACTCCAGTCTGTCCTCTAACTGTATGTTTAAACCATTCCTACCCTACCACAAACCAAATCAATTCATCAAGCTGGTTCAGTAAGGTTCATAATTCAATGAACCTTAATGATGAATCTTGAGGATTCAGATTGTGTTTGGGATTATAAGAATCTAATATGGTAGGTATATGAGAAACTATATGAATCTATTATACAGGGGAGAGTGTCAAACATAAAAAGCTCAGACAACAAACATGTTCAAGGGTAAGATTTCAAATACTGGGACATTTCTAGCTTGCTGAGTCTGACACCCTTGAAATCCTGAGGGTGTCCGAGATTTTTTTGTCTTTGCACTCTCACTGGCGTTTGATTAATTTTCTCCCCCTCAGCATCCAAAAAATAAAACAATCATCCATCGAAAAGCCATTTTTGACATCAGTAAGTTACTTCCCTTTTCGCAATTTCATAATGCATAGAGCTTGCGTCCTCGTCTAAGGTTATTTTGATTCCAAAGTATGGTGTATAGCTAAAATTTTATGAAAAAGGCAGCCAATATATAATACTTTTCGATTCATGTAGACTAAGCAGAGTATTGTTATGAGAAAATGTGAGTAGCTTGTCTTACAGCCCCTGTGTCTAGATTTTTCATCTAATGTATGGAAAGTATACGGTTTATTTAATTCATTTTTGCCCTAAATATTTATGTACTTCAAATGGTATTCAGAATTCGATTGTCATATTATTTTAACAAATGTACATGTACATCAAGGAATTGAGATTTTGTACTCGGTACTTTTCCATACAATCCCTTCTGATTTCCCAATATTTCACCTCCTCAAAAAAATTCACATCAATGCTGTAACTTCAGTTTTTCTCCTAAAAGTGTGCATTGGACATTTGTGTAAGCAAGCTTTTCTTATCAAAAGAGACCAAAAGATAATTAGAAATATGGGAAACCCACTTCTATCAAAGAATGTTGAACAGGTTTGAGAAAACCCCAATTGGGATATATTATACTATACCCCAACTGAGGTATAATATCCTAATTGGGGCATCTAGTCAGTTTTATGTAGATTATTTTTTCTTTTAACTCAGTGGCGCCTAAGGAAAGATAATACATGAGAAACTTCGTGATTTCTGTCATCCAACGACATATCGCCATCTTCTTGATGATGCTGCATTTCACCAGCAGGTGAATTTTAAGGACGTAAAGTCATACATTTGATTGTGTCAAAATCCAAAATCATCGCAATTGTAACTTGGTAAAATAACAAGGCAAGAGAAACGGGGAGTGTGTGAAAATTTAATTTAATTGAACTGAAGTTTAGTTTGTAAAAATAAGTAAAGATATTAAAGTTTCAAACACCATTGTTACAGACTACATTCTAGTATTTTTAACACATGTACAACATGTACAAAGAGAGAACACTCTGAAAGAAATCAAATGACATGTTTATTTGAATATTTCTCCCTTCTTAATTTCTTTGATAATCAAAAAACATTTCCTAAATCTAACACAGTTTGCTTTATTCTAATGTAAAAAGAGTTTTCTTTTAGATTAGCAGCATATAGAACGATGGTTAGCTCTTCAAATCGTATGTTATCTCTAAATCAGAGTCACTGGTTTGTAAAATCAAAAATCGATCTGCAGAAAATTTGCATAATCCTTTTGACAACAGAAGTATATCACCCGAAAGGTCTTACCCTATAGATTTGTAATTTCTATGTATGATGATGTGCCATTAAACCCCTAAAATGCAATTAACAAATAACTGGTAATATACCCCAATTGGGATATTATACCTCAGTTGGGGTATAGTATCCCAATTGAATTGGGATACTATACCCCAAAATGGGGTTTTCCCCAACTGTTTGGACCTTCCCCCTTTTTTAATGATATAAAATGTTCTGGAAAGAGATCAAGGGGATATGCCTCGTTTGCAGGGTTCTTATTTAAAATATATTTCAAATCAATTCATATCTTCTGTAATTACCTGTCTTTTTTATCAACAAGACGGAAAATATAGTAAAAATATGACAATTTTTGTGACATGTCAAGTCTGTTGTGGTCCGGAACCGGTCGGATTTTACTTTTTCAATTCTATTTCCGCTTACTAATTTTCAGAAACTTGATCCAACTTTCTCACCTTGTATGACTTTTGACAGCTTTATGTATGTTGTTAAAAGTTGTTTTAACGTTATTTACCACAAATTGATTAAGTGACATTTATTTATGGAATCTTTAGGCCCTAAAACAATGTCAAAATGCACACCTAGTCAAACAGGTTTGAACACTCTCAGTCTCACTCACAAACACAGCCACAGGCATTTGTTTCATTGAAACAAGAAAAGATATGGCTATTGGCTATAATGCCATATCTAGCTATTCGGTCTTTTTATTCATAGTTCTTGGTATTGATCTCCATGGGATATATGCACGGACTAAGCTGGGACTAATATATATAGACGAATTTCCAATTTCATCTTATGAATGAATTGCCCCGATTGACCTGGGGTCAATCGTAGTTAATTGCGCCACATAACATTGTGATGTCCGAAAATCTATATTGTGACGCCAAAATTTTCCGGGAAAATTCACCAATTGGAAACTCTTCTATTGACCAATATATTCATGATATTAGTCCCAGGACTAAAGTAACATTTCTGATTCATTTCTGCCAAACTTATGTCATTTAACACCCTCTAATCAATGCAAACTACAATAACGGAACCCTAAATAAATAGATTTTAATTGACTTAACACAATTATTATCATTATCATGATTATGTTCTGTGTATCTTCTAAATTTATTAGAATTATATTGACATACAAGAGTTACCTAACTCGTCAAGCCTAAATCTAAATATCACGTTTGATTAATAATAAAATTCTAAAAATACACATCATTGTCACTTTGACTTAATTATTATTAACCCATGTGATCGGACAGCTATTTACCTGTAAACAAAACAATTAATGTTATTTACAGTACAGAAAGAGTGGTACCGTGAAAAATCACTGTGTTAGACATGTCCCACTCTGAGAGTGATACTGAATAACTTTTTCTCTGTTAGAGATATCTTCATTATTTTTTCTGCATTTGAAGTGGAGTAACACACCGCTCTCAATACAAAAGAAAGTAGGAAATGATCTCAAACAGGAAAATAGATATTTAGATCCACTCTTAGAGTGGGACATGTCTATCACAGTGATTTGTCATGGTACCACTCTTTCTGTTCTGTACATACATGTTGACCATACTGAGGAACAGGTTGTGTATGAATATTTGTGGTTATAACTATCTAAACATGTACAAATCACTTCAAATCATTATTAAAAACACACTTCTTAAATTATTTGCATTCAGATAATTGATCTCGAGTGTATAAAACTGTAGAAAAGGCTCGATATACTGAACTATTTCCTACGCCACAGTCGTTATGAGGTCAATACCGTCATTTCTACATGTATAATATATATTGAATAGATAGGGGCACAGATCCAAATATTAAAAAAATCCACCCTTTCCCTCTCTTCTCCCAAGAAGAAGAGAGGGAGAGGGTTTTTTTTTTTAATGAAACAAGTGCTCACAAATGGGTTATAAATTTCATACAATAAAATCACTTTTGTTTAGGTGTAACAGAATATTACTTATAAAATTAGACTGAATTATCTGTCGTTTACAACAAAACTACTTTTATCATCCTATGTTTATCTGTTACTGATCTGACCTTTTATTTTTTATATTGCTTTTAATTTGTTACACAAAAAATAAAAAATAAAATGTCAGATCATTAACAGATAAACATAGGATGCTAAAAGTAGCTTTGTTGTAAACAACAGATTATTCGGTCTAACAGAATATAAGTTTGTTCCAAAGGACAAAATATTATATAAGATTTATTCATAACAGAATAAATGTTATACAAATATTTGTTCCACAAGGAAGAAATATTATGCCAATGTATAATATTTGTTCCAATGGAACTTTTATCAGGTGGAACAAATTTATGTTTACAACTGCAGTATATACAGTAGATATAGAGATTAGCAACTAGTTAACTAGTTAATGTTTCATTCGTCCAGCAATTGACCACTTAAAATTTCTCATCCAGTATTGTCCACTTGTGGAGTATTGTCCAGGGTGGAATTAACCGGTAAATGTGTAAGCCAAAAATAGTATTCTGTCATGCCTGTTAAATAAGTTCAATATAGAACAAAAATTTTTGATATACATTTGTGTATCTAGAAGATTTATTCCGTCTGGAGATTATTTCACCAGGTGAGTCAATGTGAGTAGTAAATACTTTCC
>MJUU01021532.1:0-35805 GCA_002080025.1 Modiolus philippinarum
TGGCAATAGCTCACACTGACCCTTTGGGTCAGGTGAGCTAAAAAGTATCTCAAATCAGAGTTCGAACTGAAACTTCAAATTATCCCACAAGAGACTGATATCTATTAAAGAACCATTTTTAAATGATCGTATGAGACAGATTTTTTTGCAGCCTTGATTAATAAGGCGGTCACCGAGATAACTATGTCTAATGAGAGAATCTGTATAATAATATGTGCTAGCTCTAGCGTAACAAATCAATTAACTGTGAAATTATTTTCCATAATTTCACTCCAGGAAGTCAACACAATGGACACAGATTTAACATTGAAAACGTAGTTCATGAGATAAATCATAAATTAAATTATTAAATATGTGGGAAGATATCTAATAAAAACAATAACTAATCCTAGATTCTGATTGTCAAGAATATTCAACTCATGATTGAAAAATGCTGTCATTTGCTCAAAGGCTGCACATATTCAGGAATTACATTGTTCTTTGATCATTTGTTGAATATTTTGCGATAATCAGAATCCCAGATTAGTTATAGTATATTATTATCTAGTAAGGGCCCCCATACAATTATTTCTGGAATAGCCCTAAAACCTTCTTTTTAACACCAGTTGTCATATTGTTGAAGCAACTTATACTATTTTCAGGTTTGTGTTGATTATCTGTAGTTCCAAAAGTGAATCAATACTGCATTTGAAAACCAATGGAACTAATTATGCAAAGAAAAAACTCAGTCTTTAGTTTGGACAAACAGATTGGAAGACAAACTGGTTTATTTTTTTTAGCAAAGGGTAGGAATATGACTAAAATATGAAGCTCATATGAAGTTTTACTATATATATTTGTAATGAAGAAAAATTACACAATACCTGTCCCCTTTTGGTTGGGTCTGCCCCAGCACCTAACAACAGGTAAACCATTTCTTCCCGTCCTCTATCTGCAGCCCAATGCAGGGCCGTCCAAAGGTTCTGAAAAAAAATCGTCAGATATAATACACTGCTGACTAGTTAAACTTTTACTCAAAACTGTAAGGACACATATATGATATGTTAAGTGAAGGAGGAGGGTAACAAAGCATGAATACAGTACCTGTGTGTATTGTCTTCATGTTTTATGTACTTCATTGTAAGGGTACTCGTCTTGATAAGTTGGACTTTTTTCTAGTTTGATTTTTACTGTGAGTCTTTTTGTGTATTTATTTTTTAGCCATTCACCACACATAGGGGAAAGGTTTGGATCCAAAAAAACAAGTTTAACCCCACCACAATTTTTGCACCTGTCCGAAGTCAGGAATATGTTGGTCATTGGCTTGTCCTTGTCTTCTTATAAAATTTTAGTTTCTTGATATTTGGGTTATTGGATGTGGTTTGTTTCTATTGACTTATTCACTTTTTCACCTTTTTGGGGCCATTTAGGGATATGGTGTGAGGTTCCTCACTGTGTTGAAGACCGTACAGTGACCCCATAGACACTTTGTTTTGGGTCATTTTAACTTGGATATGGGATGTTGTCGCCTTGACATTTACCCCATTTCCTTTCTTTTTCATACATTATAAGTGGAAATGTTGAAATCTAGTGTGAAAAAAAACGTACTAATTTGAAGTCCAAAACATTGATGGGTGTTGAATGGAACATGTATGTTGCCTGCACTACAACTAGGTCTATTTTGGCTCAAGGAACAAATTGATAAAATAAAAATTTCACATGTAAGGTGCACAACTAGATAATGTGAACAACATTCTCATACATTGCTATGTTTTCTGTAAAATTCCTAAGTTTAGAAGAAGAAAGCAAATATCACCACTGAATCTAAATCTACTTTTCATACCTGTCAACCTCCAATGACCCAAAACCTGGTCATGACCTGCATTGGATGGTAAAAAATCTGGTCATAAGGCTTGACAAACTTTTTTGTCCCAATTATTCTATTATAAATGCGCGACAGACTTTTTTCAACCCAGTTTATTTACTTATAGAGCAATTTATTTGCATACTGTAATACTCACTTACTACCTACTTATAAACAACAGACATGATAATTAAATTTCATGTCTATTGAATACCTTTGGCTTTGCTTCACCTTTTCTGATTAAGATTTTTACTTTGACCAAAACTGGGCATAATGTGTCAATTTTCAATTCTGATCTAAAATCTCTTCTAATTATGACCTAAAATCACTTTTAATTCTGACCTTAAATCGTTGTTGATCATTGTAACTATCAGTAAAGTTGACTGTCTGATTTACTAATTACCAGGTCGCTTGATTTTACCAAACGCCCCAATCAAACTTTTATTTCCACCGCAAACACTTGTAAAGCTTTTCCGTTTTGTGGGGTTGTCGACGACATTGCTGGTCCAGAAATCGGTCTTTTCCATTGAGACGAAGACATTCCCAGTACACTCAATGCGTGTAGTTATCTTAAATACGGCTCCTAAAACTCCATAACGACTTAATTATAACAATAGGAGACAGTATTTCAAACACAAACCGGAAATGTAAATACCAACATTAAGACACAAAACGTTACCGGAAATCAAATCCGGGTGAACACGGATGACGACTTCGATTCTCGGGTTATTAAACAACCCGATCGGGTTACCGCATTTAATTGTTGTATGGAACACCTGTGTCGCCTGCAGTTTAAAAGAGCCATTTTTGGCTCAGTTAACCTCTACAATCTGTAAAATCAAAATTCTAAGTATCAGGAGTATGTCTGGATCAGGAGAAAAAACATATCATGTACAGTTGTTTAGAATATAAATTGTAATTTTGAAGGTCTTGCAGATAACAAACCAATTAACATTTGAGCTATTTTTGCTCAGTGAACCTCTAAAATCTGTAAAATTGAAATTTTAAGTATCAGATGCACAATTAAATCATGTGAACAACATGGTTGGCATATGACTTACAGTTTTGAAGGAGTTCAAGAATAACCAATTGAATAAACTGAGAGAAGTGTTACGAAAATTTGTACCATTGACCATATTTGTTGAAAATATTCCAAGTCAGTAAACAGGAAGTAGATGTCCCACAAACCTGAATTCGATAAGCGCAATATGGGACCCCATACATAAGTCACATACACAATTTCAAGTGGCTGTGATAAGTAGTTGCTGAGAAAAGTGTTACGAAAATTTTTACCATTTACAGTACTTGTTTAAAATACTCCAAGTCGGTAAACAGGAAGTAGATGTGCGACAGACCTGAATTCGATAAGCACAATATGGGACGCATACTTAAGTCACATACAAAATTTCAAGTGGCTGTTATAAGTAGTTGCTGAGAAAAGTGTTACGAAAAAGTGGGACGGACAACGCCAACGACGACGACAACGCTGCAAGACAACTAAATTGATCCCTATATGTCGCCACACACTACGTGTGCAGAAGACACTAAAAGTGTTATCTTTTTTGGAAACCTCCAATCAAATGGAGATACAAACACTATTAGTTTCCGGTTATCAAGTGTACGGTTGGCTTAAAATACACAAATTAAACCCTAAATACATTTTAATTCTAACAAAAATTAGTGTAGTGTCATAGTAAACAATGACCAAGTAATATGATATGAACAGTGTTATGAACTGTGTTCAGGATGAACAACGTTTGACGTGTTGGGTTGATAACAGTAACTGTTTCATTGTATTTAAATGCCGAAACCGAAGAGCAGACCAATAACTAAATACTGAAGTTACTGTGAATTTAATTTCTGCATATGCACATTTCGACAACTTATGTCTCTTCAGTGCAGATAAAATCTAAACGTTTGGAAGACCATAAACTCTACGATATGTAAAGACTGATAGAGAACAAATAACAAATATGATCTAAATATAAAGCCAAAATCAGCTAAGGACAGAGCTTTGCATCAAGGAGATACTCCTTACTTTTCAACAAAATTTACAAAAAATTAGATATTGTAAGGTTTCAAATAAAATCAGCTTTCGGGTCAGCACCGAAGTACTGAGTACTGGGCTGGTGAATACCCTCGGGGACTGATTTTTTGAAAAGGCCTATATATATATATATCGTAGGAACCCAACGGGGTTAGAAGTAGAGAAATGAATAGCATTAGCGTAAATATTCACAAATCCAGGGAGATGAACAAGTTGCCATGTTGACTGAATTTAAAGACAGCATATATTTATATATACACTCATTAATTGTATCTATTCTAATTCTTACTGATCCATGTGCATTTATGTCACACCCTCCATCTATTAAGGCACTGGCAACATCTGGATGATTGTGATAAGCTGCATACATCAAACCTGTAAAATCTGCCTGTAAAACAAACCCCCAGTAAATGTATATAAATATTGCTGCATGAAGCCAAAAACATAATTAATCAATGTATAAGGTAACAAGTGAGAGCCTAAATGGATGTCTTGTACATCCCTGCTTGGCGGCTCAAAGTGAAAATTGACCGAGTTTAACCCCACCACAATTTTTGCGCCTTTCCCAGTCAGGAATATATTCGTCATAGGCTTGTCCTTGTCTTTTCATTAAATTTTAGTTTCTTGATGTTCGGGTTATTTGATGTAGTTTAATTCCATTGATTTATTAATCTTTTACTTTTTGGGGCCATTTAGGGCTTGCTATATGGTATGAGGTTCCTCACTGTGTTAAAGACTGTACAGTGACCCCCAGATGCTTTGTTTTGGATTGTTTTAACCTGGAGATGGGATTGTGTATCCTTGACATTTACCCCATTTCCTTTCTTTTTCATTATAATCAGAAAACTGAACATACGTATTAGACTCTGAAATTTGGGTAACCCACAAAAGCAATATAGCATAGCAAAGTGTTATGTAATACCCATAACCAACCTGAATACCAAATATTACTGACTTACCACTTTACTGGAAAACCAATCATGCTCACTAGGATCAAGTGCAAAAGCCATATGCATGTATTACTCAAAACCAAAGCAACCTATGTACCAAATATTGTTGACCTACCATTAAAAGAAACTAAGAAACCAAACATGCTCATTAGACCATGAAATTAAGATCACAGCTAAAAGTATTATGCCTCTGTTAAAAGTCATAGACAGACTGTCATATACTACCCATGACCAACCAACATACAAAATTTCAATGAGCTACCATTAATACTGTTGTTACTAAGAAAATTACCTAAAAAGAAAATCTTAATGTACCCACTGGACCATGAAATTAAGGTCACAAACAAAAACCATATACAGCAGACTGCTACATGTATGTACTATTAGAGACCAACCCACACACCAAATTTCATTGAAGTACCATTAATAATTTATGAGAAACTGACCTAATAAAAAAAACTTAGGCTGCTCACTAGACCATGACAATGAGTTCAAAGGAAAAAAAAAACATATAACAGAGTACTGTCAGTTGCACCACGATACCAACCAACATAATAAAAATCAATGATCTTCAAAGGCTACAATAAACAATTAGCAAGAAAATGACTTAAGCAGGAAACGTAACATGCTCAATAGACTATGAAATCGAGGTCACTAACAAAAGCCATAAGGCATATTGTCATAAAATACCCTAGACCAACCAACATACCAATTATCACAGGGCCTAATCTGTAGTGCATTTAGGGGCCGAATTTCGGCCTCATTCCCAATGGGCAAAAAACGTTATTTTTCCCAATTTCAAGGTATAAAATTCCCAATTTTGTTTTTGTCCAACTGTGACGTTAAAATAGTTTAAGTATCGGGGTTTTGTTTACATGAAATAGACTGGCATCTATCAGTTAACGGTAAACCAGTCACCTGATACTGCGGTTATGAAATCTCCAACGAAAATACCTGATCTGGTTCCTTCATTTCCGGTTTGTTTTTGGTTTACTTTTAAACCAGCACTTTCAGTAAAACTGAAGGCATAGCCCGGGATAGCTGACATTTTTAAGAATTATAAAAAAAAGTATAGAAATAAAAATGTTCAGTTTGCATAGCTTGATAATGTGATTTCTTTATGCATACATGATTACTTTGAACAAACTTTGCAGTAAAAGGGAGAGTAAAAAGACAGCACACATTATACAAATCAACTGTTGAACTTACTACTATTTTTCCCAATTTTGAACAAATCGCATGAAATTTCCCAATTTCAAAGGCGCAGGACCCTGTGTACAAAAGGTGGGATTAACCCCTGTATCATTGGCCTACCACTAATAGTTACTAAGAAAATGACCTAAGCAGAAACATTATCATAAAAGTTAGGTTACATACAAAAATAATATAGCAGTCTGTCATGTACTACCTAAGACCAGCCAATATACCAAATATCATTGATCTACCATTAATAGCTCCGAGAAGCTTAACATGCCAACAAGACTGTGAAATTGAGGTCAAGGACAAAACTATATGGCAAACTGTCATGTACTACCACCAAATACCAAATATCACTGACCATCTACTGATAGTTACTGAAAAATTGAACTCATCAAAAAAACATAATATGCTCACCAGACCCTGAAATTGAGGTCACAAAAAGCCATATATAGCAGACAGACTGTCAGGTACTATCCAAGACCAACCCATATACAGTCCAACTTCGATGGCTCGAACAACCAAAGGACCGATGAAAACAGTTCAAGTTATAGGAGTGTTCCAGCCATAGAGGTCAAACTATGTTGAAACTTGAAGAAGGGGACCAAAAAAAAAGGGTTCGAGACATCAATGGTGTTCTAGTTTTTGCCGTTTGAGCAAACGACATTCTACTGTACAAAGTATCATTGATCTACAATTTATGGTTACTGAGAAACTGACCTTATCACAATATTTTAACAAGAAATACATTTGTCGCCATACTTTGTACACCTTTGTCTTGCTTTCCACAGCTTTCTTCACAAGTGAGACAAAAATCATAGAAATAATGAGATATGGCACTGCCAACTGTATGTTTAAGGCAATTATGTGGGCATATTGTGCTTTTTAAGATTGTCCCAAAAGTACCCTATGTACTTTGTACTGTAACTGTGTGTCTAGCTACTTTAATTTATTCATGTTCATAAACAAATAAAAGTAATTGATTTTTAAAGCTTCTTTCTCTGTCCTTTTTAGAGGACGATCATTGCTTTTATCAATCCATGCTTGACTAATAATGCATACTTACTTTTTAATATAAGAACTTAACAGTCTAACACAGCCATTTCCCTAATACATGTACATTGTGTATAATATCGTAAAGAAAATTAATCTCACCTCTAAATCACCCAAATCACTGCAGCCTTTGCAATTAATATCACTTCCTTCCGAAATTAACATTTGAGTTATATCCCCTAAAGACTGATCATCTTTTTCCTGTGATCGTGCAGTTTCATGCAAAGCTGTTCTTTTATCCTTTGAAAAGACCATAAAAAAATTATAAAATCGGTGGACAATTTAAATAAAAAGAGATTTAACATCAAACTATTATTTTTATTCATAATGTGTGTTATGGCATTAGTACATGCATGTAATAATAAAGAAGCAGTGATAAATGCTTGCAACCTACACCAGTACACAAGAAACACAAATTGATACCCACAACACTATACTGAAAATGTATCTTTGGTCCTTTTTTCTTGTCCAAGTCAGTGCTAAAATATCTTCATGCCTCTTTATGCATTTATCAATTTTATGAACTTCAATTTAAATATTTATTTTCAATGGCATCAAGATTAAATTATTTATTTATATAATTGCCAAGGCTCCCCCTGAAAATCAAATGGTCGTCCCCTAATTGTTAATTTTTAATAAAATCATTGTATTTAAGACATACAAAATAACTTAGACAACATTCTTATTGAATAATTGAATTTTTGCATAGATACGAAAAAAGATGCTCAGTTTATGACACCCCAACTACATTAAAGGCCAAAAATTGTGAAGCCACCTGTCAAATACACAGAAAAGGTCTTGCCCCTTCATTTATAGTAATAAATGGGACAGAACTTGTGCAAAGAAATCTTGAAAAGGTGTGTGATGGCATGGATGGGTTGACGGGAAATGACCCGCCACCACATACCTGAATGTTGGGTCATGACCCACCACAGCAGAATTTGAGGTTTGCAAGTATGACATATTCTCCCTAAAAGTACCTTATTAACTAAGTTGACGTCTGCTCCAAGGTCTAACAAAACCCTGACAGCTTCACAATGGTTCCAATATGCTGCACAGTGTAAAGCTGTCCAATTATTCTGTAACATATAAATAGTCATCAGATACCAGTATATTCTAATACATTAAACAAAAATACTGTGATACCATTGCTTATACCCTTAAACTCATAATCAGGGCTCACAAAACTGGACGATTAGGGCGATAATGTCACCCTGTTGGTCCTCAGTTGCCTAAAGTTGTTCCAAAAAGCGACTTTAAGTCACCCTATAGATTTTAAAAAGTCTCTGTGAATCTTGGCATTTGTGTTTCTATTTCTGTCTATTTCCGGTAACAGGAAGTAAAATGATAAGATTTCTGAAGATTATTACTGTTCATTGCAGGGCTAAAACCTTGTACATATCCACTCATGATACTGAAACCAAGGCAAACTGACCTTTTACTGTTTTACTATTAATTTTTTGAAAAATTCAATGGAAATTGCCCACAATATTTACATTTGCAACTTGGAATCTAACAGGAAGTGAGCTATTTATTTAACAAAAACAAAGAACTACCTATTCCTCAGAGCAGATAAATAATAATGCTGTGTGTACATTTTTGGGCATTCAGTATGCATTGATTAATTTATGATGTGATTATTTTCACTTTATTTAATTTTCATTCATATAAATCTAACCTAAAATGTAAAAGTCACTAAAAAATGTTTCATTTTGGGTAATTTTCAAAAGGGATAAATATTAAAAGAATTTATAAATTATAAAATTAATTAAATACATATCATATTACCGGTAGATGAATATAATGTTTTTACCATATTTTTGATTGTTCAGATTTGATATGCACCTGAGAAAAGTAAAAAATTGTAGAAAATCATGCAGATGCAGGTTAAAAGGTCTCCTTGTCATGTCATGGAGTCTCCCTATGTGTGTCCTTAGGGAGACTTCAAGCCTACCCTGTTTTTCTGAAGTGAGGTGAGCCCTGATAATATTATGCAGTAACAGTTTCATTCTTATTTCTTCATTTCATATTTGAGTATTGTATAGTGCTTTTTATTCTGGGTAATAAATTTTTTATTTGTAGTTTTCGCTTTATTCACAGGGTTTCATATTCGAGGTTATTTAGTCTAGCTTCATCTTGTTCATTCAAAATCAGGTTTAGAGCTATATATTCTCTTTCAGAAGGTAATGAAAGTGATAGGATCCTATGTTAAAATATGTTCTTTGCTGGTGGTTTTGTTCTTTTATATCAAATCAAAACAAAATAAGCAATCTTAGTTTGGCTGAATTTGCTTCAATAGCTTCAGCGTATATGATGAAAAAGATGTTTCCTGAAGGGGTCCCATTTTAAATAAGGTTCCGTGCTTTGAGCCATTTTTTTGGTCTTATCCATATAAAATGAGCAATCTTTGTAAATGACCTTCCATACAACATTTCTGTAAAGCTTGGTAGAATTTGCTTCAGTGGTTTCAGAGGAGAAGATGAAAATGTGAAAATTTAACGCCGGATGATGGGCAACAGATGCAAATTGATAGCAATCTTTGGGTCAAATACTAAAGAAAGGCACACTTGCCTAAATTAGATCTCTACACACAGACAGGTAAACTTAGCCAAAATGAAAAATTCTAAATGAAGTCAAAGAAAAATTTTGTAAAGCTTATTGATCACAGATATTTCATATTGACTTTGATATTAT
This sequence comes from Modiolus philippinarum, assembly GCA_002080025.1. Taxonomy (NCBI): domain Eukaryota; kingdom Metazoa; phylum Mollusca; class Bivalvia; order Mytilida; family Modiolidae; genus Modiolus; species Modiolus philippinarum. The sequence goes on from MJUU01021532.1 coordinate 9,785, forward strand.
TAAGTTGCCATATTTTGGACTATTCAAGTGCCCTTGATATAAAGAGATACCCTTCATTCATTTATAACAAGCTTTTTAGATGAGTTTAGCCTCAATTCCATAAAACTGTACACAAACTATTTGCCATACCTTATCTTGAGTATTGACCTCTGCTCCAGCCTGGACAAGCATCTTTATAATATCTGCATGACCTTTCATGGCTGCATGATGTACTGCTGTATTACCTCTCTGGTAAAAAAAAATATCATCTCTAAATTATTATTGTTATACAACATATGGATAGTTAGTCAAAAAAGAGGCAATGTTTAATATTGTGGTATATGCAAAAATAAGTTTGGTATACCTCCATCTAAATACCAATGAATTTCAGACATGGCAAATTTTGAAAATTTCCTAGCATGAGATTTGCCAAAATTGTCAAATATATCAAAGGAAAAAATTAAAAGATCAAAGGAATTTGCCCCAAATTTGCAAAAGCTTCGCTCGAGTCTCAAGCTGATTGTGTGACACTTGACAGATCTGGAATTTGAATGTCAACAAATAAAGTTTTTGCAGTTTATTAAAGTCAAAATTTTAATATCATCTGAATATAGGGTGAACAAGATTATTCTGACAGTTTGGTTGGGAATCTGACAATCTTTAAAGGAGAAAATTACATAACACATAGGACAATTATGATACAAGACACAAGATATTGGACAGTTATCTCTGTATGTTGGTTCAACAGCAGACGACACAAAAACCTGACATAACACTCATTTCTTTAACAAAAAAAGTTGAATTTATAAACATTAACATAATCTTACAATGTCTTGAACATTCACATTACAGTTAGCATCAATCAACATCTGGACGATTTCTGGTTTACCTTGGGATGCTACATGGATTGGACAACAATCATGCTGAAAATAAAGACTTGATTTGAGTTGGCATGTATAAACTCTTTGGTTTTTATTCTGCACAATAACTCTACCAATAAAGTTGTAGAAATTGACAATATTACATACAGGTGTTGCACATCTTCAACTCCTTTTCCACTTAAGTGTTTGAATGAAGGGTGTATGAATCTTATAATTTGTGATAAGAAAGGAAATTCTGACCTGTTTGCTTTAAACAGCTTTGCAAATAGAACAACATACATGCAAGCTTAAACATTTTGAAATCCATGTATAAAAATATAAAATGTCAAAATTTTAGTGGGAAACTGTTCCCTCTAAAAAGAGTTTTCCTTCATTTATGTCATTTTTCATTAACTTCTCTAATGTCTAAAAAAAATATAAATGAAAATTTCATAAGAAGTTAATATAATTTTATACATTGTCTACTTTATTGATATGTGGCCTATATCTACATGTATGATCATGATGATGATCAAGAAAATATAACATGATCCATGTTCAAAATGAAAAATATTTAACCCTGTTTGATGGCTCTTGAAAACCACAACAGCCTGAACACAACAGAAGTCTAGAACTCTTTTTCTGGTCCCTTTGTTCAAATTATAACATAGATCATGTTGATAGATCAAACTGTTTTTATAGGGTCTGTCAGTCTCGTCAAATTTTGAAACTTCCGGGTACAATTTTAGTACCCGGAAGTTGCATTTTTCACGACAATATATGACGTACCAAACAAAAAATTGAACGCATTAATCCAAAAACGTCATATTTTGGCGGGAGACATTTTCGAATTTCAATTTTATCGTGAAATCTCAGTGTCACATGACGAGACTTACAGACCCTATTGGCCCTTTGGTGTTCAAGCCATCAAAGTCTGACTGTATTTCACTGTATTTCTACAAATCTACTTACAGTATAAGATACCCAGTTTACATCAATGTCACCAGTTTCTAAAAATTTCTGAACTCTCAATTTATGACCAAATCCACATGCTTCCCAGAATGCCTCTTGACGTGATGCAGCAGCTCCCATTCTGTTATCAACACATACACTTTTTCAGACTGACCTGGGACTGTACATGTAAAAAAAATAACAATATTTCCCTTTCAGCATATAGATATATATATAGCTACAATAATTTACCACTGCAATTGCAAGAAGTTCTAATAAGGTAACAATGACAACTAGCAATGTGTAAATATCCAGTTACATAATGAGCAGTGTGACAATAGTCATAACTCTGAAATAAATGATGTCATAAAATGTTTTGTGCACAAAAACATCACATGGTTGATTCCACAGGGTTTAAAATGGGTCCCCTTAGCATCCAATTAGGAAATTTGAATCAGATTGGGAATTTTTTAAGTTGAAATATTTGTCAATGTACTATATTACATGCACTGCTAGAGATAGTATTTGTGCCCCTCTTCGTGCCACTGACTGCAAAAAGAGCATGTTCAACTTGCATGTGATAAAGGTTCCCAGTTGCCTGTCCAAGGTCGATTATCTTGTATATTTATAATTCATTGAAATCGTCTGCTTTTACGGGACAGTAAGGTTAAACCTGTTTATGACGTAACTAACTTCGTTTTACTTCACAATGTTGTCTTCATGATATTTACTCCATTTCGTTTCTTTTTCACATGTCAGGTGTTGCACTCAATAGTATCAATTTGCACACATTATCTTATATTATTGAAGTTGAAGAATTTCTTACACCAAATATATGGTTCAACACTCAATTTTCAGTTGCCCAGATGCACACAACAAATGAAATTCTTTGTCATTATTTCTTTGCTTTAACAAAATAAAGAGATATTACGGCAAGTGCTCGATTGACCCCACGGTTAAAAACGCCACGTATTATCCGTTTTGGAGAAAATCCGCATTGTCTTCTTGACCATAAAATCCTGGGAAAAGGCGTTTTGTATGTATATTACACCGACTTGGACTTAAACTGACCAACTTTTTCCCATATAAATAATTGACAGAAAAATCATTTTTCAGGTGAATAACACATCTACCTATGACTAAGTAGTGAAAGTGATGGCCATAAATAACATATTCATCTTTATATTAAAATGACATCAACAGATTTCAGTTTTAATTCAAAGTCATATAAGGAAGATGAAAGATATATAAGAGAAGGGACAATTGAGGCAACAAGATTTAACTGCCACTGGAAAAGTGGAGAAATGGGTCATGTGGGTAGGGGTAGGAAACTTGGCCTTACACATGACCCCTAGTGCGTTTCCTCTTTTATTAGAAATAAGGAAGGGGTCTTTAAACAGCCGCCTTTGATGTGGCGTTTTTCCACACAGTATGTCCTCAATACTTTGCGCTTAGTCTTTCTATATCTGTGACCTGACTACCCCCATTGCCTCTTTAAAAAGGGCAGAACTGGGTAGGGGTAGGAAATTAAGCCTTCAACATGTTCAATACCATCCCTCTGGAGTCTGCTTTTAGAGTGAATCTTTACCTGCATACTGCTTGGCTTGGAAATTCTTTACACAGTTTAACTACACCCCTTTTATGTTGTCTAAAGAGATCAGAGTCACTGGGACTTGTATAGAAGGCTAAATCTCCTACCCATTTCTCCCCTTTTCCAGTGACAATCAAAACTCGATGTCCCTTCCACTTTTGTTTCTCTCTTCCCTTACTCATATTTTTGAATTGATTTCTTTATTCCCCTCATAAAGCTGAAATATTGCTCACTGGACTTTAAGCTCAAACCAATCAATCAATCAATAAGTTTAACTACAATGGTTAGGGTTCAAGCATTCCCTATTAAAAATGGGTAGGGGCAGGAAATCGCGGTCAGGCTTTCCGTTTTTATGGCCCAACTATCTACCTGACACTGTAAAATGGCAGAAGTTGGTTAGGGGAATGAAATTTAGCCTACCATACAACCCCCTAGAGAGTCTATAGAAAGAATCTTAATGTTGCACAAAGGTGTGGCAATTTTCCAGTTTTTCTACAGTAGTTTGGGTTCAAGCTTTCCGTATGAAAAATGGGTAGGGGCAGGAAATTTAGTCTTCCATACACCCTTTGTGAGTCTGCTCAAATACGAGAAGTACAGATGAGGTCTTTATACTACAGTAGGCTCTCTGTATGAAAAAAATGGGTAGGGGCAGAAAAGTGCTTTCCTTATTAAAATCTGAATACCTGGCAAAGACAAGGCATTCCACTACCCACCACTACGGACGCGTTCCGCAGCATTGATTTGTCAAGAGACCTACATCAATTTTGCGCTATCTAAAACATTGTTGATCTATATGATGCCTCTATTTAACATGGATTAATAGTGGAAATTGATACAATTAATAAACTAGAACTCCCAGGAGCCTGTATCGCTCACCTGGCTTTCAGTTGCCACAATCGTGGTAACATTGTAAGTTATACAGTTGATCATCGGTCTCTCAAACTTTAGTACCTCGAACACCACTAATATCTTGAACAGTATTTAAAGTCTGATCATGTTGTACTATTTTTCTTTGTTGGGCTTTATTGACAAAAAACGCTCTTGCTAAGGACCACTTTTGACACCAATTTTGAAACAGACATCATTTTGTAAATGGCGCCCAACAAACAATTTTCCCACCTTTTTTGACAACCATTTTGAAAATGGCCATCAGCAAACAATTTTCAACATAAGTTTTGAAGTTGCGACATCAATACCTACTTGGAAACCAAATTTCATTGAAATCAGACAACATTGAATTTTCTTGCCTTTTTTGGCGGCCATTTTGAAAATGGTGGTCAACGAACTATTTTCAACACCAGTTTTAAAGTCGCCTCAGCATGGCAAACATTTCATCATTTTACACTTAATCTTCATCTTCTATTGTCTATAGTTTTGGAAATAAAAGATGAAAAATACAAATATTTTAAAAATTTGGCAAAAAAAGGGCAATAACTCCTACAAGGATTTATGGATTTTCTTCAAAATCTCAGGTTAGGACGATCTTGATATGCTGAACATTTTTGCAATTTACACTTGACCTCTATCTGTTACACTTTTTGAAATAAAAAATAAAAAATGCAAAAATTTTGAAAATTTTATGGAAAAAGGGCCATAACTCCGAGATGGGTTTTCAGATTTTCTTCAAAATTGCACAGTTGGTAGATCTCATCATACTGATCATTTTTACCCTGTCAGAATTTTGATATCTGTAATGGTTTTTGAGTTATTTGCAAAAAACAGCAATTTACCCCTATGTTCTATTTTTAGTAACAGTGGCATTGTTGCTTGGTCTACGGAGATAAAAATCACAAATTTGAAAGTGCATACCCTGGTGATGATTCAGATAAAGTTTGGTTAGCATTGGCTTAGTTGTTTCAGAGTAGAAGATTTTTGAACAAAAGTAAATGGACGGACGGACGACGGAAGCCGAGTGATGGCAAAAGCTGACATGGGCTTTGGCCAGGTGAGCTAAAAAGGTGTATCAATAAACCGTATATTTCCAATTTGAATCATAGTGCGTACTTTTACTTGAAATTACGTACTGGTTAATGCCTCTAATTAATAGACCATTTTAAGTTTTTAACCCGTATTTTTACATCTTTAGCACATTAAATATTGTCAGATGGAATCTATTAATATTAACAGCTCATTGTTAACAATATCAACAATTTACCGATCTCGTAGTTTGTTAACAGTATAGTCCATTTGATTTCTATAATTCTCCAGAAAAAAAATTCTTAAAAATTCTTTTCACAACTTTTTTTTCAATTTTTATTGCCAAATATGTTCATATTATTATACGAACTCTGACAGCAAATTTTATAATTTTTTATCCGTTATTAAAAAAGTTACCCATTAGGTGTCTATGTTAATTTTATTTTCCAAAGCTAAAACAAACTGATGGGGTGAGTTCGTAAACAAAAACAGACAAACGTGTGGATAGATGTAAACATTAACAAACCATGTGACATGATAATTTACATGTCAGTTAGAATTAAACTGGTCAATCCAGTTATGTTTATCAATACTGAGAAGTAATGGGGAAACCTTCAATGTTGTTTATTTCTTCTGAAATGCAATGTCTATCAGTACTTTTCTTAGCATTAAAATATAAAAAATAGTAATATCATAACATTATAAAAAAATAAAAGATTAAAAAAAGACCCCCTCTAAAAAGGTGAAAAAACAATGACAAAACAAAGAAAAAATCCAGGGAGACGTGAAGCCTTCGTGAAACGGGGTGAATTAAAACAAAACCTGTACCGGTAGACTCATGATATCACTTGTACAAAAGCAAGTTAAATATTTATCTGTTAGGTAAACTAATATTTCTTTAAATATTTTAATATATTTACAGTTTGTTTTATTTCCATGTTCTGTTTTTGAAATTGCATAGGAAAAGAAGTCAAATCAATGATACAAACATGTACCATGCTCAAAAGTACATATATGATCATATACATGTGTTGTATAGACAGTCTGGTACAATGTATGTTAAAACCATTGTTATTCAAATTTATGTCCAGTGTCAGCTTTCACCTATCTAACATGTAAATTATTTGGTCACATGGTTAAGTGGTATTTACATTAAAGCACATGTTTGCCTGTATTGTTTACAGAGGAAGTAAGTTACATCAATCAAACTCACCCCTCCAATATTTTTAGCTTAAAAAAATAAAATTAGCATAGACATCCAATGGGTAACTTTTATAATTACGGATAAAAAATTATAAAATTTGCTGTCAGAGTTCATATATATAATATAAACATATTTTTGCAAGAAAAATTTTATGAAATAAAATTTTAAAATTTTTTTCTGGAGATTTATAGAAATCAAATGGACAATACTGAGGGTTAATAAAATATTTGCGATGGTGACATGAAATAACATTTTTTTGAGGAAAGAATCTTTCTTTTTACAACAATAAGGATTTTTTCAATTTAAAACAACTTATTAAATGAGATCCACAATGTCCGAAACTGTCTGCTGTGTTTGAACTTGGACGAACAATCGCTCTTAGGGGATCGTAGTAATATTCCATTGGGATTTTTTATTGTGGTAAGATTTCGTTTGGGGCCACTGGCAAAAATTGGGGCCGTTAAGCAGCCCTAAATGGTATAATAGAATCATCCCTGATCAATAAAACTAATGCTATGGCTGTAGTACCGTTGTGCACCATATACATGTATGTAGGTCTATCACAATCATAACATGTCATATTAGAATCAAAATAATTCATGTCTTTGTAGTTGATTTACATATGGGTACAAATTATCAGGGCAGATCCAGGATTAAAAGTTAAGGGGAGAACTTGAAAAAAAAGTTGCTGGGTAAAGCCAAGCACAAAAATTTTCATACAAATTTTGGCCACAATCCTGATTCTATATTACCATAATTAATTATATATTTGGTTGGGGGATGCCCCTCACATTCCCTCTATATCTGTGCCTGATTATTTTTGTTTTAACACCCCCCATCCCCCCCCACCCCCCGCTCAACTATGCTCTGGGTAAAATATTACAAAATAAATGGGCACCCGTAAAACTCCAACCAATCAAAGGCGGCCATGTACAACAATTTGTATGTAGACTTTGCATTGAAGAATGAAATATGGAATATTACATTTTGTTTTTGTTATGGTCAGCCCATTGTCATGATTGTTAGGACGAGTCCAAAGTAATGTCATAAAGATGCTAAAAACAACAGGAAAGTGGATTTTAAGCCCCCTTTATCATGTTTTATAGGTTTTATGGTATGTCTAGAGTTCTCTCATACATCAAACCCCATCAACATTTTCAAAAATACTTTCTCCTTTTGTATTTTATGTATAATGGTATGACTTGACATAGCTATTATTACATTGTGTTTGTGTATATATATATGTATATTGTAATTTGTGTAACTGTTATGTTCATGTATATTCTGTAAAAAAAGCTCATCCCAGCTTATGTTATGAAAAAGAAAGGAAATGGGGTAAATGTCAAGGAGACAACATCCCACATCCAGGTTAAAACGACCTAAAACAAATCATCTAGGGGTCACCGTACAGTCTTCAACACAGTGAGGAACCAATTCAACCTCACACCATATAGCAAGCCCTAAATGGCCCCAAAAAGGTAAAAAAGTGAATAAATCAATGGAAACAAACCACATCCAATAACCCAAATATCAAGAAACTAAAATTTCATATGTAGACACGGACAAGCCAGTCACCAACATATTCCTGACTTGGGACAGGCGCAAAAATTGCGGTGGGGTTAAACTCGTTTTCTTGGATCCAAACCCTCCCCCTATGTGTGGTGAATGGCTAAAAAATAAATACACAAAAAGACTCACAGTAAAAATCAAACTAGAAAAAAGTCCAACTTATCAAGACGAGTACTCTTACAATGAATTACATAAAACATGAAAACCATACACACAGGTACTGTCCGGACAAATGCTCTCTGTTGTTTGTTAATGCAACAAGGTTGGGTTTCAAAAAAATGCCCCCCCCCCCCTCCATTTTCTGACAGTATTTGTATTTATAGTATCCACTGTGAAATAAGTTCCAAAGGAACATATTTCATAGCTCATCTGGGGAAATAATCTCCACTTGGAAAGTATTTACTGCTCACCTGGTGAAATAATCTCTACACGGAATAAATCTCCTAGATACATAAATGTATATCAAAAATGTTTGTTCTATTTTGATTTTATTTCACCGGCATGACAGGATACTATTTTTGGCTTACACATTTACCGGTTAATTCCACCCTGGACAATACTCCACAAGTGCACAATATTGGATGAGAAATTTTAAGTGGTCAATTGCTGGATGAATGAAACTTTAACTAGTTAACTAGTTGCTAATCTCTATATCTACTGTATATACTGCAGTGGTAAACATATATTTGTTCCACCTGATAAAAGTTCCGTTGGAACAAATATTATAAACATTGGCATAATATTTCTTCCTTGTGGAACAAATATTTATATAACATTTATTCTGTTAGGAACAAATATCATAATATTTCATTATTGTATTTGTTCTGATGCCGATGGAACAAATCTTATATAATATTTTGTCCTTTGGAACAAATATTATGATGGAACTTATATTCTGTTACACAGTATGTCTGTTTAGTGACTGGAAGCTAGCTAATGTTACTGCTGTGTACAAAGGGAAGGGGGGATGTGATGATCCTTCAAATTATAGGCCTATACCAGTTACCAATTGTTTTGGTAAGATGTTAGAAAAACTTATAAGTAAGTAAGTAAATAAATTTTATTGATATAAAGAACAAACAATGATCTATCATCAATTAACATATATACATAACAAAGGAACAAGAATGTACATAGATATATTCACAAATATGTTGTCACAGCTGAGGAAGATCAACAGAGTTGTCTTTCTTTGGTCATAATGCATTGACAAATTTTAAACATCTACGGGACTAATCAGATTCTAACTGATGAACAATCAGGTCTTTGCCACAAAGATTCTACTGTTTATCAGTTACTGATTGTTTATGATGATATTATGAAAAATCTAGATTTGGGTAAAGATGTAAGATTCATATTTTGTGATGTCTCGAAAGCATTTGATCGTGTATGGCATCGGGGATTATTATATAAGTTACGTAATTATGGAATTAAGGGGAAACTTTTTGATTGGTTAAGGAATTATTTAATTGATCGTAAACAAAGAGTATGTATGGACGGATAATTTTCGACTTGGAAGGGTATTAATGCGGGTGTCCCTCAGGGGTCAATACTGGGCCCTTATCTGTTTCTACTGTTTGTAAATGACATAGTTAACATAGTTTCCAATAAAATTAAATTATTTGCAGATGATACTTCGTTGTACTGTGCTGTTGATGACCAGGAAACAGTTACTGAATCTCTACAATCTGACCTCGATAGTATTCATACATGGGCCACGAATTGGGGTATCACATTCAATGCAAAGAAGACAAAATCTTTATTATTCACTAGAAAAAGTAATGCTGCTTCTCCCACATTGTATATGAATGATACTGCCCTAGAGAATACAAACACCCATAAACACTTAGGACTAATTTTTAACCAGCAGGGAACTTGGAAAGATCATATAAATGAGATTTATGCCAAGGCATGTGCTAGACTTAATATCTTGCGTATGTTAAAGTATGATATAGATAGAAATTCACTGGAAAAACTTTATATTGCTTTTGTCCAACCCATTCTTGAATACGGGAATGCAATCTTTGATAATTGTACACAAGATGAATCCAACTTGTTGGAATCGGTGCAGTATATGAAGCTGTAAGAATAGTTACTGGGATGCGGAGGGGCACTTCAAGAGTAAAATTATATAATGAGCTTGGATGGGATTCCCTACAAAAAAGGAGGAAAAATCAAAAACTTATTCTTGTTTTTAAAGCCATCTTCCATCTTATTTTACTAATTATGTACTTTCTCATGTCAATACAAATGAGAATTATATGATTAGAAATCCCAGACTTTTTGATTTACCAAATACACATACTTCATAATACCAAAAAAGTTTTTTTCCTCATACTTTTGACTTATGGAACAAACTTGATAGTGATACGCAAGGTATAGGGTCTCTCCCTCATTTCAAGAGAAAATTAAATGAACGGATAGTAAAACCTCCGAATCACTATTCATATGGCCCACGTAAACTGAACATGTTTTATTGCCAATTACGCAATGAAGTAATTAAATAAGTAACCTAAATCAGCATCTGTTCCAGTCACCTCTATCCGAGAGCTCTGAATGTGCATGTGGTGGTGATACTGAAGATAATTTTCACTACTTTTTTATCTGTCCCCGTTACAGTCTGCGCCAAAAACTTTTTTCATTACTAGTCCTTTGGGCTAGTTGAGATAACAGATTTACTAGTCCGAATCCAATTTTACTAGTCCGGAAAAAAAGAACAATTTTACCGCAATGAAAGACAATGTAGATTCAGCATGTTGTCTAGAAAATGCAATATCAACTTTCTGCAACAAAAAATTCTTGCTAGTCCAGTCGGACTAGTGGTTGAAAAAATTTACTAGTCCAAATTCAAATTTACTAGTCTCGGGCATCGGACTAGTGCCTACCGGAGCAGACTGTGTGAACTATTATTTTTTAAACTAAGGAATTTTTTACCAGCCATTGATGTTCAAGTATTATTACATGGATCACAAGAACTTACTGTAGAAGAAAACAAGGAGATAACCAAGGCTGTTCTTGGTTACATTGAAAGAACAAATAGATTTTAATAGCTTGTTACTTTGGTGTCACAATTGTTCTCAAATATTTTCATAATCATTTTAGGTTTTAATTATTACATTTACAGTTAAGTGTCTGATTTGCAAACTTCACAAATCCTGTATTTCCCATATTTGTAGCTCCATAATATTTTTTTTTCTAATTTTTTCTTCTTGGTTTATTTTACCAGTTAAAACCCTAATCCAAGTGATGATATTTTAAAGAAAATTGACAATCTCATTTATACATTTATATGGAGTTCACCTACCCATAGAGTTAAAAAGGATGTTTTGCAGAAAGATTACCAAGATGGTGGTTTAAAAATGATAAATCTGGCTTCTTTTATAACAGCATTAAAATCTACTTGGATATGACGAGCTTTTCAAAATAACTCAAAATGGTTAAGTATTTTCAGTTCATCATTAGATATTAACAAATTCTTTAATTGTGGGATTGGCTATTTACAAAAAGTTAAGAAGAATGTAAAAAATAAATTTTGGATAGATGTATTGAATTCATGGAAAATGGTAGTAAAAAGAGAGGTAAATGTAGGTTGGGATTATTTTCTCACATCTCCAATATGGTTTAATGAAATAATAAAAATTGGTGGTGAAACTGTTCTTTATAAAGATTGGTTTATCAAAGGAATCCAATATATAAATGATTTAGTGAATGACGATGGATCATATCTTTCTTTGGATCAGTTACACCAAAGATATGGAATTAGAGAAAACATAATGAAGTATAATAGTATTATGGCAGCAGTAAAACATGCTGCCAAATCTTTTCAAGTTGCTAATTATAAATTACAATATCCATTCATTCCTTCATTTATATCAACCATTTTAAAAAGTAAAAAAGGCTCCAGGGATATGTATAAGATACTAAACCAAAATGATATTACACCAAAAGGTCAAATAAAATGGACTGAAATAATAGACGAGTCCATAAATTGGAAAAAGATTTTTGTTTTGCCATTTAGAGTCACTAATAATACTAAACTGCAGTGGCTACAATACAGAATTAATCATCGCATTATTGCTACAAATTACTTTCTTTCAAAAATAAATATAATTAATAATGCTAGTGAAACAGAGACAGAAACAATTGAGCATCTATTCTGGAATTGTGAATCTGTTCAAAATTTTCTCAGTGAAATTAATAACTGGTTCCTTGTGAATGGTATAAGTTTACCATTTACAAAGCTTAATTTTATCTTTGGTAACACATCCAATATCTCTAAGGGTGACCCATATAATGTTATTATTATGCATATTAAACAATATATTTATAACAGAAGATATTTTAAACAGCAGCTATCTTTACAAGCATTGCAAGAAAAATTAAAATACATGTACAAAATAGAGAAGATGTTATCTGTCAAAAGTAAGAAAGTAGACAATTTTGAAAAAATTTGGAAGAAATTTGAACACATATTTTCATAATTTCATTAATATTAGAACAGGACAACCCAGTTTTTGTATTTTTCAACTTCTCTCTCTCTTTCTCTCTCTCTTTCTTTTCTCTCAATTCACTCTTACATATTCCTGCTTTCCTGTAAAAACTAAAATTTCAACATATGTGATAAAATTATTTTGATATATTTTAATATGAATATTAGGTAAATGATTGTTAATATATAATATTGTATTTGTATTATGTAAATGTATGTTGATATTTTGAAAAAAATAAAAAATTATAAAAAAAAACCATAAACATTTTCTCCTCTGTTTATCAAACTGTACGTGTATAACATGGTTAAAATATTGGAAAATAGTGTACTAATTTTATAATTTTAGTTTTTATTCTATTATGTCAGTACATTATAATTTAACAATTAGTTTTGATTTACCTAAATTAACTATATATGCATATATATATATTTGGATAATTAGCTAACTATAGCTTGTTAGAATCCAGCTGAGCACTTTGTGATTGGACTGAGAATTTGCATTCAAATAATATGATGTGTTATAATATTTGCCTGTACATTCCATCTTGTTGTATTTGGGATAGGATTAACATCTAGAGGCTCTGCCTGTTATCCAATACCCTTTGATATTTATATCAATAAAATGTTTGAAATTTAAAATGTCTGTTTAAACTGTGGAGAAAACATCCTACCTAAATAAAAGTTTTTGTTATTGATCTACATGGTAGCATCCTCAATAAACACTAGATGGCGCTCTTTCGGGGACAGCTTTTGTGTGACTGGTTGAACACTTCTCACTTTCCTGTGTTCTACAGAAAGGTACCAGACACCCGTTTACAAAATTACACATCCAGACAGTGGCCGGCTGGTGTTTATTGAGGATGCTATACATGGTCTATACACCTTATTCTTACTTTCACCAGCGCCATTTTACCCAGAACTGATTGAAAACTGGTTGCTGCTAAACATGGGATATATATCATATCTCTTTCGTTTGGGATAAAATAAGTTGCTTGGAAATGTAACCCATGGATAAATCAGCTGATTCATCACCTTGCCTTTTCTGAATAACAAGTTAATTCTTAAAGATTAATGCAACTATATGCTAAAATTAATTCCCTTTGCACATTTGGGTCAAATGGCAAAAATCCCAAAAAGTGATTTTACTGTGTGAAATTAATAACCCATTTGTGAGCACTTGTTTCATTACAAAAATCCACCCTCTCCCTCTCTTCTTCTTAGAAGAAGAGAGGGAGAGGGTGTATTTTTTCACAGGAGTCGGAATTTTTATCAATATACGGAGCCCCAAACAATTTCAAGAAATACATTTCCATTATGATACACAAAGTCCTACCATATGATGTCATAAAAAGATACTATAAAAGTAAAACCATACATTCGTATACTTTTTTTTTGTTTGGGGGTGGGGGGAGAGGACTACGTTCATGAAACTGCATTGTTTGAGGCTCTGTATTTGAACTTGTATTGATATATTGATAAAATTTCCGACTCCTGTGATTTTTTAAGGATGGTCACTCCCCAGATTTTTGAAACTGTCTCTGACTTTCGGAATTCTCTTGTTTTATACATTATAATGCATTAGAAAATTTTGCACGCTGACCCCCAATTTTCTTTTCAAAATATGATAGTATACATCTTCAATAGACTTCCTATGAAATTTGATGAAATTCTTGATACATGTATGCCTTCATCGAATTTCAAAGGTTGATTACCTTAATGCAAAGTGAATAAAAAGTCTAGAGAAGTTTGGTTTCCCGCCAAAATTTCAGACGTTTAAATCTCAAAAACTACCGCACGGACATTTCAATATTTTTGGCTTAAAATGATGTATGTTCCATATTCTAATAAATAAAAATATTAATTTTAAATCCTTGATAAAATGAACTTGAGGAGTGACCATCCTTAAGTGAACGTTCAAACCTGTTTGACAAGTATAGCTGCGGAACCGTAGCTCTATAGGTCCTTTTATTTTTTTCTGATTTGGCGGCCCATAGAGCATAAACTGGGCTCATGTTGTGTTACACTAACAACAGGTGACGGCTAAAAATCCCGAGGTCAAGATTCCTACCCCGTGATTTTACGAGACGTTGCTAAAAACTGATCAACAACGGTCGTTATGTGAATATTTTCCCGGAAAAAATGAAAACAATCAACACTTTCGACAAATGAAACACGACGTAACAACGGCCGTCACCCGTTCCTAATGAGCGTAGCATTGTGGAACGGCGGACCAGTTTACATAGAGCGCAACTATCAGAAAATTAGCAAAAGGACCGTAAGAGCTACGGTTCCGCAGCTATTTTGACAAGGTGTGCATTTTTACATTGTTTTATGGCCTAAAGATTCCATAAATAAATGTCACTTAATTCATTTGTGGTTAATAACGCTAAAACAATTTAAAACAGTATACATACATTTTGCTCTCTAGAGCTTGTGTTTTATATGTTATATGTGTTGCCGAATCAAAATAAAGTAAAGCTGTCAAAAATTTCTGAAAATTAGTAAGCGGAAGTAGAATTGAAATAGTAAAATCCGACCGATTGCGGACCGCAACAGACTTGACATGTCACAAAAATTGTCATATTTTTACTATTTTTTCCGTCTTGTTGATAAAATAGACAGGTAATTACAGAAGATATGAACTGATTTGAAATATATTTTAAATAAGAACCCTGCAAACGAGGCATATCCTCTTGATCTCTTTCCAGAACATTTATACATTAAAAAAGGGGGAGGGTCCAAACATCCAAACACTAGAGCTCCAGATTATTTTCAACATTCTTTGAAAGAAATGGGTTTCCCACAATTCTAATTATATCTATTTGTCTCTTTTCTTAAGAAAAGCTTGCTTACATACATGTCCAATGCATAATTTTAGGAGAAAAACTGAAGTTACAGCATGGATGTGAAATTTTTTGAGGAGTTGAAACATTGGGAAATCAGAAGGGATTGTATGGAAAAGCTAGGAGTACAAAATCTCAATTATTTGATGTACATTTTTCAAAATAATATGACAATCTAATACGTCGTTTACATACGTAGCATACCTAATTTGTTACATAAGGGAATTTCACTTTCCCTGTGAAGATGAGTATTTGTTCTGAATGACGTGATTTTTATTTGCACTTTTTTAAAGATTTTTTTTTCCAGTTCAATCGACCCAAATGCCACAAAATTGAAGTTCACTTCCAAACATAAAAATCTTGTGTAATTCTGCAGACAGTGCAGTCATGTTACTGCGGTTCTTAACTTCAAGCTTCATAATAAAATAGAATGAACAAAATACGACTTTTTACAACATTATATAAGTGGAACTTGTCCAATAATATATTCTTATTTACAACAAGTACGAAGCAGAAGACGTCAAGCACCGCAACGTCACTATTATCACGTGACAAAGTGCTAAAATAAGTATGTTGTCCCGTAGTAGATCTTTATCTCGGAAACGATGTAGTCTTAATACCATTTGAAGTACAAAATGATTTAAATAAACGGTATATATACATTTCCGTACATATTAGATGATAAATCTAGACACAGGGGCTGTAAGACAAGCTACTCACATTTTCTCATAACAATTACTCTGCTTTAGTCTACATGAAACGAAAAGTGTTGTATATCAGCTGCCTTTTTCATACAATTTTAACTACACCATAACACCATACTTTGGAATCAAAATGACCTTAGATGAGTATGCAAGCTCTACATTATGACATTGCGAAAAGGGAAAAAGGGAAAAAAAGTAATTCACTGATGTCAGAAATGGCTAATCCATGGATGATTTGTTGTATTTTTTGGATGCTGAAGCCAGTAAGGGGGAGAAAATTAACCAAACGCCAGTGAGAGTGCAAGACAAAAAAATCTCAGACTCCCTGGTTATTTCAAGCATCTGAGACTCAGCAAGCTTTGTCCAGTTGTCCTGCCAGTACTTGAAATCCTACCCATGGTCATGTTTGTTGTCTGAGCTTTTTCTGTTTGACACTCTCCCTGGTATTATGGATTCATATAGTCTCTCATATACCTACCATATTAGATTCTTATAATTCCAAACACAATCTGAATCCTCAAGATTCATCATTAAGGCTCATTGAATTATGAACCTTACTGAACCAGCTTGATGAATTGATTTGGTTTGTGGTAGGGTAAGAATGGTTTAAACATACAGTTAGAGGACAGACTGGAGAAAGTCTGATTATATTTAAGACTTCTTCAAGTCAGAAATTATAGTTTTTGTTGCACAATTTTGACCTGAACAAGTCTAAAATTGATCAGACTCGTACAAGTCTAAGAGAAATTACTATTTTATGTTGTTTTTTTGTGTTTAAAGGGTATTTGCAATTATCCTTCATATTGTGTATTGTTTATCGTTAAAAAAAATTATGACTAATACCTTGTTAGTTTAAACAAAAAGCTATATCAGTTTATTTATATTGATTTTGTTAACTTTTATAGCAATTTTTAATTGATTGATTGAACACCTGCTCTCCTGATTTTGCCCTAGTAACCAAAAATTTTCTGATAAAAATGGATAATTAAACTTCTATGTAATCCTAATTAGGTCTGGAAGCCCAGCTTCCAAATATTGATGCTTGGCTCATTATAATCAGTCAGAGATCCAACTGGATAAAGTGAAATCATTTCACTTACTAAAGTCAATTTTATTTACCTGAAGCAGTAAAAATTCTGTTTACCTCTACAAGTAAAAACTTTATACTTATACAAGTAAGCTTTGAAATATGCAGTATATTTATTCCAAAACAGGCTTTCTCTATTACTGGCACCCTGTTCACCCTATCAGACCACACGAAACCAAATTACAAGCAGCATCATGTGATAAATCTTGATGTGATAATGATGCAAGTTGTAGACCACTTAATTCAATATTAACAGCTGTTAAAAGTCCCAAAGGACTAATCTTTGGCTACCTTGCGCCTCAAGAAAAACATTCTGCTCCTAATCAATTTTTACTTAAAAGATTAGATCAAAAATGAAACTTTCATAGAAAATTATTAATTATCCTATGAAAATTTATATAATGAGACACTGAAGGGAGAAAACCTCTGCATTTTATCTAAATTTACTTGTACAAGTAAATAAATTTAATGCCGATTTTATTTACTTTAAGTAAAAATAATTAACCTAAGCTGGTGAAAAGTTTTTACTTTATGCAGTTGGACCCCTGACTGATAATGGTCAATTTAGCAAATTTTAGACCTATTTATATGTATGCAAGTCTAATTATCCAAAAAATTTGAAACACCTGTGCAACAGGATATAAACAATTAGACTTCATCAGGTCTAAAGATTTTAGACTTTAACAGGTCTGTGCATACAAAACTAAGAGCTAAATTTGAAATTTTTAGACAAGCACAAGTCGAAAATATTTCAGACTTGCACCAGACAGAGTGTCCCCTGACTGACATATTTATTAAAATAATTATAAACAAGTACATAATATTATTTAACATACAAAAATCATGATAGGATTCATAAACAAGCTAACTAATCTCATAGTTATCTGTGGTAGGATTGTTGGTCATATCAGATGTGCAGATATTCATGACTACATGTACTTCAAACACCATACTAAATGAAGTATTTTTATATGAATTTTGAGGTCTTTTAACAGTCTGTACCTTTAACCACTAGCCCTATGCCTGAGACTAGTAAAATCAGTCTCAGGCCCAGAAGGCCAATTAAACTTTTTTCTATTTGAAGATAGAATCTTCTGTTAGGGCTAGTAAAATTGTGTTCAGGCTAGTAATACACAGCCCTCTGGGCTAGTGAATCAAAAAGTTTTTGGCTCAGACTGTTATATTATAATGGTATGGTGCTGTTGTTGTAGTCTGTAGACACTTTTGTTTTTGGTTGATAAGTTCTGGTTGATCAATTCTTGCAAAATTTTAACACAATGTTACTTGGCCCTAAATGAAGACTTGGATTGTGACCCCACTCCTTTTTCTAAACATGCTAAAAAAGGGCCAACTTGGGTGTTTTCTTATATGTGGCTGTAGAATATTTATTGTTTATCTGCTTTTGATGGGGTTTCTTTCTGTGTGTTCCTGAGAACATTTTCAATCTTTGCTATGCAACTCATTTTTTGTAGCATATATTGTTCATGTGATAAATTGGACCCAAAAAGGGCAAATCTGAAATATTTTAATTTCTTTATTTTACATGTTTTAAGTCTGATTTTGATGCAGTTTTTTTTTCATTGGATTCCTTGTGAAAAATCAACCTGGAAATCAACCATAAGATTTTTGATATCTCATTCCCTTACCAAACTGTGAGGGGCCAAAAGGGATCAAAATTGCAAATGGTCAGATTACATAAATTTTTTTATTTTGTACAGGATTTTGATGTTTTTTTTCCCCCTTGAATTCCTCTTGTTGTAAGCTTTCAGTAGTATGCTAACCAACAGTTTTAGAATAATTCTGAGCTATAAGGAGTCACAGTGGCAAAAGTTGCAATTTTTCAAAACATGTCAAATTTTTATTTTTTATTGGATTTTACTGTGATTTATTTCTTTTAATTCCTCTTGACATCAGCTTTCAGTAATATGGCAACAGATTTGGCATAGCTCTAACCGTTTCCATGCTATAAGGGACTTCTTGGAGCTGAAATTTCATATGTGGGAATTACCCAAGATTTTTATTTTTCATAGGATTTCAATAGACTTTTTTTCTTTGGATTCCTCTTAATGTAAGCCTTCAGTTGTGAGTAAGAGATTTTGTGTAGCTTTTACCGTTTCCAAGCTATAAGGGATAAAAAGTGCTTGTTTTCAGTTTTCCTGATCTGTGTTTAGTTAATTACCATGTCAAGCACCTAATTATAATGTGTCCATCTAATCGATTTGTCAAGCTCTATACTGTGTCCACATTCACTTTAAATAACACTCATTCAATTTTCGGTGGTCAACATGCTGCATTCATATCATGCTGCATTCGGCGTAGCCCTGTATTAGGAAGTTATAGGACTCTGAAAATTTTTCCGCTTAACTACCAAAATATCCTTGCTTAGCACTTTTGTCATGATGGATAAATATTTCAGGAATTCTTTGCACTACTTTTGTAGTTTGATAGCAGTCTTATTTTATTTCAGATGTCAAAAATACAGGATTATCAGATTTTTGGGGGCTAAAGGGCATAACCAACAGTTTCTTGTTATATTGTCATTCTTACAATATTTAGATATATTGTGAAACAAGTACCGAGGATTACAAAAATGACAAAAATGTAATGGGTCACCGATCTTGTTTCCTTGGGAATCGAATGGTTATTTTTGCGTTTTTTAAAGAAAAATCTAAGTTCTAGTTTGAAAAATAATGGATAAGATATTTTCAATCTAATCGATACCAAAGTAACAGAAAAACAAAGTCAAGGTTTTAAAGATTTACAGAAATAATAATTTTATATTTCTATTCCTATAAATCAATGAATATGTAGCCCTTGTAATGGTAAAAGTGGCATAAAATGTCCCCATTACAAATTCAAGTTTACAAAATTTTACAGGCTTCTCATTTTGTGGATGTTATGAAATTTTGATATCATGTACTTCTAACAATATCCTACTAAAAAAATCTCAAAAACCATACAGGTCACCGAGTTCGTTTCCGAGTAAATCATTAAAATATGCAACGTTTAACAAATCTCCCTTCTGTAACACCAGTAAAGTCCGCCAAACTAGTAGGTATAGATTACTTTTTCCTAGGAAACAATGGGAATTACTTTGTGACGTTACGTTTATCAACGTCATATTTTCGGAAAACTTTTCCTTCCTTTGTGTTTGCTATTATCTCCCCTGAAACTATTGGATATGCCCTTAAGATGTGAGCATGATGACTACAGTTCTTCAATTCTTGTTCTTTTTTGTTTCATTTTTGAAATTTCATCAATAATCATGGTATCACATATTAGTTAAGTTTCCTTGATTTCTTTAAACTTCAGCTCTCAGGATGTTAGATTTTTGCAGATTATTGCTTCAATAGTCTTCATATAGTTTAATTTTTTATTGATAACTTCACTTAATGGATCAAAATCATGTTTTCTGTGTGCAGATGCAGCACAGTCATGGCAGGCCAGTTATCACAATCTGTACAGAAAAGGCAGGTTGTCTTTGAGGGATGTTAGTAGTGTGGTATGTTGGTTGTATTGACAGACTTGGATGGCAAAATGTCTTTTGCATGATTTGGCATGGATGGTTTTATATCCACAATATTTTGGGTATCTGATGTCGGACACGAATATGAATCATGTTACACTTGTCACAAATTACATGATTACACTTAATACACCTCCATTTCTTAGTCTTAGACACTGGCAGTAATTCCAATACTTTGATAAAAAAACAAAGTATTGTCTAGTTTTCTCATTGACTAATATATATGCCCTGTTTCACAGACAGGTCCCTTAACAAGAAATGATAAAAATGTACATGTTAATCAAGCTGTTTATTTAATTTTATTGACATGAAAAATTTGTCTATTTTAGATTTTATTCATGGTAGAAGCAAAGTCTTGCCTGAAGAATGATCAAAACTCAGCATCAGTATTAGATCAAAGCAGTGATACAATGGTGGCACCATCAATATGGACAACATGGTCACAGCTACGTTTGTATTCAATATTGTTTGTCATTACAGTATTTGTAAATAAGGTGATTATGATTACGAATTAGATATTTTCTTTATCCTTATTTAATATTTCTGTAGAAAATTTAACAATTGATGGTATAAATGCTTGAATTAAAAAAAAATGCCGAAAATCCCTGATAATAGATTTTTATGTATGGTATCTGAAGTATTATGATGGTATGATTTTTTTATCTAAAGTCTTGGAGGTAACTAATAATTGAACAACATGATTTTATGCATCTTACAGGGGTTCGCTACTCAATTTGAAAACGAATAGGATTCGAATAAATGTGATTTTTTGTTAGAAAATTAAATAAGAAGTAATTTTAGTGAAAAAATTGATAGCTTGATGATCTCATTTTGAGATATATGTGATTGAAAATTTGGCAGGAAACTGAACTCCTCTGATTTTTTCATAGAATTAACATTAGCAAAGGTTTGACCATGAATGAGTGTGACTAATTAAATAGAATTTATTGAATTTTTATACGACCGCAAAAAATTTGAGGTCGTATAATGGTATGGTGCTGTCGACTTTGTCGTCCGTAGACACTTTTGATTTTGGTCAATAACTTTAGTTCTAGTTGATCAATCCTTATGAAATTTGACACAATGTTCCTTGGCACGAAAGAAGGACTTTGACATGTTTTGGTAATTGTGGCCTTGCCTGTTTCTAAAAAAGGGGCCAAAAGGGCCAAATTTGGTGTTTCACATATTTGGCTGTAGAATATTTATTGTTTATCAGATTTTAATGGGTTTTTTTTTCAGTGTGCTCCTGAGTAAATTTCCAATCTGCAGTGTGTAAAATGGATTACAGGCTGCATGTACTGTTCTTGAGATAAATGGGCCCAAAAGGGGTGAATCTCAATTTTTTTTTTTTATTTTAATATTTTTAGTCCGATTTTGATGCAGTTTTTTGCAATTGATTCCTAATGAAAAATTAACATGGTGCTCAACCATCAGATTTTTGATAACTCCTTTCCTTCCCGAGCTATGAGGGGCCAAACGGGGCCAAAATTGCATTTTTTTTTCAAATTATGTAAAATTTTATTCTTTATCTGATTTTAGTGGGTTTTGATTTTGGAATTCCTCTTGACACAAGTTTTTAGTAGTATTCCATCAGAACTGGAATATTTCTTACTGTTTCCAAGCTATAAGGGGTCATCTAATTTCATTGGATTCCTCCTGAAGTAGGCTTTCAGGTGTGAGCCTACAGATTTTGCATAATTCATATGGTTCCAGAGCTATTAGGGATCAAAAAGTTGATTTTTTTACCCGTAGTTTGTGTCCACCTAATTTCTGTTTTAAGCTCTTTATTGTGTCCATCTAATTACTGTTTCAAGCCTTTTACTGTGTCCACATTCACTTTAAATAAATTACATTTGTTCAAATTTCAGTGGTCGACATGCTGCGGTCGTATCATGCTGCGCTGGGCGTAGCCCTTTATTTACTGAATGCTCATTAAGATGTTTAAAATGAAATCATTGGAAAAATTAAGGGGGTCCATGGACAAAAACTTATAATGTTTTCAAATGAATAAAACCAGAGGATTCTGAAAATCTGACAGAAATCCCAAAACATGAGGAGCGAACCTCCTATAGTCAAATTGTTGTGTTGTTCCCCGTTATGTCAGTGTATGTTGATATATGTACTGGTAATAATTATAATAACTTTTTTTTAATCATGAGAATTTTTTTTATTATTCTTCATATTTCAATTTGTTTAAAATTTTTTTACTATATTTCACATTTCAATATGATTCACATTTCTATAATATATATTTCACATTTCTTTATATTTCACATTTCAGTATAATTCACATTTCTATATATATTTCACATTTCAGTTTGATTTGCATTTCTTTCCATTTCACATTTCAGTATGATTAATATTTCAATATATTTCATATTTCAGTATGATTCAAAATTTCTATTTATTTCACATTTCAGTATGATTCACATTTCTGCATACTAAGTATTTCACATTTCAGTATGATTCACATTTCTGCATACTAAGTATTTCACATTTCAGTATGATTCACATTTCCATATATTTCACATTTCAGTATGATTCACATTTCCATATATTTCACATTTCAGTATGTTTTATCTGTGTTAGAATTCAAGTATCCAACAATATTCCAAGGGTAAGTAACCATGGTAATTATTATACACATACAGCATGCAATTTAGGATGGTATAATATATGTAAATTCAACACAACAAGAAACAGTTATTCATCACACTAGTATGTCTTTTAAAGTTTTAAATAAATGCTGGTGGACTGTTAGTCCCCGAGAGTATTCACCAGCCCAGTAGTCAGTACTTCAGTTCTCACCCGAAAGCCGATTCTATTTGGAACCTTACAATATCTAAATTTTTGTAAATTTTACTGAAAACTTAGGAGTATCTCCCTCATGCACAGCTCTGTCCTTAGCTGATTTTGGCTTTATATTTAGATCAATTTGGGTATTTGTTTTCTATCAGTTTTTAAACATCTTTGTGTTGATTGTCTTCCAAACATTTAGATTTAATCTGCACTGAAGAGACATAAGTTGTCAAAATGCGCATATGCAGAAAATAAATTCACAGTAACTCCGGTACTTAGCTATCTGACCCACATTTAAGTAGAAATAATTATGCAAAGCACTGGTCCCCATTACTATTGTGTCCAGCAAGTCCACATCTCATTAATTATACCTGCCAACAGCTAGGAAACATAGTTTTTTACTGAACTATCATTGAAAATATTTAAAGATTTTTTTTCAAAGATTATTAGTTATCAGACACTCTTCTTGATTATTTGATTACCCTATTTTTATACGGCCGCAAAAAATTTTGAGGTCGTATATTGGTATGATACTGGCGGCGTCGTCGGCGGCGGTGTTGTCGGCGTCTGTGGACACTTCGTTTCCGTGTGATAACTTAAGTTCTAGTTGAGCAATCCTTATGAAATTTTAACACAATGTTCCTTGGGACAAAAGGAAGGCTGGGATTGGCTTTGGGTGTACTGGCCCGCCCATTTTTAAGAAAAGGGCCAAAAAGGGCCAAATTGGGTGTTTTCGTATATTGGGCTGTAGAATATTTATTATTTATCGGATTTTGATGGGGTTTCTTTCATTGTACTCCTGAGAAAATTTCCAATCTGTAGTATGTCAACGGATTTCATGTCGCATGTACCGTTCATGAAATAAATGGGCCCCAAAGGGGGCGAATCTCAAAAATTTTATTTTTCTTATTTTTAGTCCGATTTTAAAGCAGTTTTTTGCAATGGATTTCTTATGTAAAGCTAACTAGCACAGCACCATCAAATTTTTGATAGCTTTTTTCCGTACGAGTCATTAGGTTCCAAAGGGAGCCAAAATTGCAAATGTACAGATTACTTAAAATTTTTATTTTTTATCGGATTTCGATGGGATTTTTTTCTTTGAATTCCTTTTATTGTAAGCTTTCAGTAGTATGCTAACAGATTTGGCATATCTCTTACCGTTTCTGTGCTATAAAGGGTCAAAGGGGCCAAAATTGCTAATTTTCAAAATATGTAAAATATTTATTTTCCATCGGGTTTCGATGGGATTTTTTTTTTTATTCCTCTTGTTGTTAGCTTTCAGTAGTATGCCAAAAGATTTTGCGTATCTCTTAGCGTTTACGAGCTAGGTACCGAAATTGCTATTTTTCAAAATATCTTAAATCTTTATTTTATAGGATTTTAATGGGATTTTTTTACTTCAGATTCCTCTTTGATGTAAGCTTTCAGTAGTTTGTCAGCAGTTTTTGTGTAACTCTTTCAGTTTTTCATACCTTTATGGGATTAAAAGGGCTAATTTTTATGTTCCCCAGGCCTACTTTGTGTCCAGCTAATTACTGTGTCTAGCTCCCTATTATGTTCATCTAATTACGATATTAAGCTCTTTACTGTGTCCACATTCACTTTAAAATACACTTGTTCAAATTTTGGTTGTCGACATGCTGCGGTCGTATCATGCTGCGCTCGGCGTAGCCCTTTATTAGTAAATTATTATTGATTCCATGTACAAAAAGTTAGTGATTACTACACCTGTATTGTGTCCACTTACACTTAAATTAGCACGTACCATATTGATTCAGGGTTGATTAGTAGAGGTTTTAACCATTTGACAACAGCTCTGTAGTATAATTGAACCCTAATCAACCCTAGAGAAAAATGTTCGAAGATCTTTTCTACTAAAATTACATGGCCAATAGAAATAAAAATGCTGACAAATTCTTGTATGACAACCTTTTCAATATGGCAGACAGCCTTTAACATAAATAAACATTGAACTAATACATTCAAAAGTTTTCTTCTCTGAAACTACTTGACCAATTAAAATTGAACACAGCAGCAATGTCATTTAGATGGCCTTCTTCAAAAATGGTCTCCAATGACAGTAAGCAAGGATACATTTCAAAGGTAGACCATAGGGGGAGCAAATTCACTGATATCTTCTGAAACCACTGAAATATATAAGATGGATGTCAATTTTACTAAGAGCTATTGCTACGGTGTTTGAAACAGGCTCTTTCAGAGCCCTTTGTTCTATTTTCTGTCAAAAAAAATTTACATCCACACTCATTTTATTTGTTTTAGATGGCAGACATTGGTAGGATTTATTGTGATGAAGATGTTGGTAGCCACACATTATCTGAAGCCGATGTTAACAGACAGTGATAACAGGTAAGTACAGACATTGGTAGGATTTATTGTGATGAAGATGTTGGTAGCCACACATTATCTGAAGCCAATGTTAACAGACAGTGATAACAGGTAAGTACAGACATTGGTAGGATTTATTGTGATGAAAATGTTGGT
>MJUU01021532.1:36264-51656 GCA_002080025.1 Modiolus philippinarum
GTAAGTATATACATTGGTAGGATTTATTGTGATGAAGATGTTGGTAACCACACATTATCTGAAGCCGATATTAACAGACAGTGATAACAGGTAAGTACAGACATTGTTAGGATTTATTGTAATGAAGATGTTGGTATCTACACATTATCTGAAGCCAATGTTAACAGACAGCGATAACAGGTAAGTACAGACATTGGTAGGATTTATTTTGATGAAGATGTTGGTAACCACACATTATCTGAAGCCGATGTTAACAGACAGTGATAACAGGTAAGTACAGACATTGGTAGGATTTATTGTGATGAAGATGTTGGTAGCCACACATTATCTGAAGCTTATGTTAACAGAAAGTGATAACAAGTAAAGATATATTCTCTAATTCTTGTCCAAAATCAATACTTCCCAAATGATGTTAGATGAAATTAATAATCAGCATGTTTGGAAATTTGATCTCAATTGGCGATTGGTCAATCATGTAAATGCCTCGTGTCAGTTTCTAGAAATAGTGCAAGCGAATGTTGATGAAATTAACATCTGTAATATTGTCACAATTTCATGACCTAGATAACTCAATTTATGGTATTGATAATATGACATTTTTCTAAAAAAATGTTACACTCAACACCCCTTTCAATGAATGGTGCAATGATACACATAGCAATTTGAGACTGGAGACTACGGAGATCGCTTCACTTCAAATTAATTGAGAAGAAATTAGAGAAAAAATCTCTAATCATTGTTTTCTGGTTTATTACGATAATTTCTCACATCTCCATAATTAAATTTTCATATTTTAAAGTTCTTGGGTAAACTTTGAACTTTAAACTTTAAAATGTTAAAATTTAGCTATCTCGATGTGAGAAATATACGTAATAACTGGAAACAATGTTAGAGACTATATGTAATCAATAAATGAACAGAAGATAACATTAAACACTTACAATGGCTGAAAATTACAATCAACATGCCACAATCTACCAGAAAACTGCACAAAGAAAACAAAAAAAAAGACAAAAGACAAAAGCAGACACTCAGGATAGCCGGACTTAACAAGAGCTAGCGGTAGGGTTTAACCGGTTTATGGGTACCCAAACTACAAGTTCTTTATCCCATTTCCCTATAGTATAATAAACATACAAATAAAACCCAATACAGGTAAACTACTAACTCCAAGACCATAATCATGAATAGGAAAGAATAAGACAAACTTTGCATGTTAGTTGCTGATATACATGTAGAAGAATTAACAAGTTACAACAATAAATTGCAGTGAACTTAACCAAAAAATATGTCAACTTGAACTAGGTTTGTTAACATTATACTCGCTCATCATTCATAGATTTCTCTGTATAGCAGATTTTTTTCTCGATATTTAATATACCCCTGCTTTAGTGGGCAGATAATAGTGATCATGCTGTTCGTTTGTTTTTCCTTTCATTATTCTGTCCGCCATAGGGGTACATACTTTGTGGCAACAACTCCTCCTAGACCACTGAGTGAAATTCATGAAACTTTCACAGAATGATCCAGAGTGTTCAGTGCAAATTGCCATTGTGCACCAGCTATTTAAATGATTTTTTTGTTGTTGTTGATTTTTTTTTCTTCTTGAATCAAATGGTTGAGCAGGAGGTATATATTAGTGAGCCTTGCTTGCAGTTTTTCTATTTATCTTTAGTGTTTTTAGAATTATTTAAATTAGGTAAATGTTGATGATGCAATAAGAATGGTTACTAGATAAGCACTGCATCTATTTAAGTAAGGACTGTCTACCACTGGAAAACTGCTCCATAAATGGCACAATAAAGTTAGTATTTATAAAACTAAACAGAATTTATTCCTATCAATAAAACAATATACAGTTATTGACTGGGTCCGAAAACAACAGCTGTTTTGTTTGACCCGAGGACTGAACTGTTGCACGAAGCCGAAGGCTGAGTGCAACAGTTTAGTCAGAGGGTCAAACAAAACAGCTGTTGTTTGAGGACCCAGTCTATAACTGTTTTGTTATACCTTTTCCTGTTCAATGAATACGCTCCATTTCATCTGAATACAATTCACGTTGCCAATTTAGTTATGCAGACGACAGGAGATCATGTGATATGGGCGTGATATTTTTGAACCAATCAAAATAAGGCCAGTGGTCAACAGATCGGTGTCGGTCAACAGACTGAAAACTGTTGACTGGTCAACAGATCGTTTTTTGGTTTGAGAAATAAAACAGACAAATTGTTGATTTTTTTCCCCAATGCATTTATATAAGGGAAATATTATAAGGTATAACAAAATATACTTTAACATATATTTCAGAAGTAATGTAATAAGATGGATACCGTCCATGGTATTTTTTGTTGTTTCAATATACTCTGGATCAAAAGCTCTGGCAGAATTGGTAAGTTTTTGTTTGGAAAGATATCTACATTCACATGAAAGTAAAGGGCTTCTAATATAATACTAAGCGTGTCAAAATTTCATAGCATTAGATACAGTGTCACAATTTCATAGCATGAATTACAGTGTCAAAATTTTATAGCATTAGTTACAGTGTCAAAACTTCATAGCATGAATTACAGTGTCAAAATTTTATAGCATTAATTTAGTGTCAAAATTTCAAAGCATTAGTTACAGTGTCAAAATTTCATAACATTAGTTACAGTGTCAAAATTTCATAGCATCAGTTACAATGACAAAATTTCATAAATTTCATGGCATTAGTTACAGTGTCAAATTTGCATAGCATCAGTTACAGTGTCAAAATTTCATAACTTTAATTACAGTGTCAAAATTTCAAAGCATTAGTTACAGTATCAAAATTTCATAGCATTAGTTACAGTGTCAAAATTTCATAACATTAGTTACAGTGTCAAAATTTCATAGCATTAGTTACAGTGTCAAAATTTCATAGCATTAGTTACATTGTCAAAATTTCATAGTATTAGTTACAGTGTCAAAATTTCATAGAGTGAGGTACAATGTCAAACTTTTAGAACAATCAATTAAATACATTGATATGTCCAATTTTAACATCATAAATTCATTATCTTATCCGACATCATTCATTCTACTTTTGATGCTATTGTCAATGAAGAAAGTTACTGGTTATAAATGGCTTCTTGACTCATCAAATTTATGTAAAAGGTTGCATACATGTATATATTTCACTTAATCTAAGCATAAATACATGTATCCTTTAGTGAGTAATTGTTGATGTTGTTAAAATTTGCAATTGGTTCTCCAAAGAGAGTTATTTATTTTTAGCAGATGGAAAATTGTTTCAATCATGTTTTGGGACAAACTGACTTTAGTTTGACAAGTTTTTATTATAAAATGAAAGATAAAAACCCCACAAAAATTACCCGCTAAATGGTATATGAATTCTACATTCATCAAAATGTGTAAAACTCACAACATATATCAAGTTATTAAAATACAGTGTAATTACAAAATTAATAAATTTTTGTAATTTTCATCAGTGACAGTTTATTTATTTTTGTATTTCCAGTCAGTGCCAGTATTTTTAGCCATACAGAACATAAATATAGTATTTGATTATTTATCTCAAATGGTCATTTTAAGAAAGGTATGTTAACATTTTTAAATGTTTTAAGGTATTTCGGGGGGACCCCCCCCCCCCCAAAAAAAACAAAACAAAACAAAAAAACAAAAAAAAACTATAAATTTTTTGTATTTTTCTGTTATTGAAAGAAGATTCAATTCACTTTAAAATTTTACTAAAAATTTATGGGTCACTGAACTGGGTTTTCCCTGAGAAGCTTTCGAAAATAGCAAGATTTTGACCTTTTTAATGTAGTCTACATTGGGAGAAAATAAAATTTTTTGTATGAATAAAGCTATAGATTTTGGTGACAATGTTGTATGATAAAGAAATCTCTTTGGAAATATGAAGTAAGAATGCAGGGGTCACAGATAATATTTTTGATAAAATCATGAAAATGTGAGTTTTCCCTTATTATTTCTTTAGAATTATCTCCCCTTAATAAGACTTTTCAAAAAGTGACATATTTGTTTAGCAAATCCACATTAAATGATTTTGAAATTCTCTAGTGGTAAAATCTATGATCCACTGTCTGAAGCAATAGCAATGTTCCTGCACAGACACATATTTCATTTTATTTGATATGTTTGGTTTATTGAAATTGCTTTAATTATTTCTTTGAGGGTTTCATTGGAAAGGAGGTAAGGCCATAAAAAAAAAAAATATTCCTTGATTCTCATCCATTTGTTTCTCAAAATTTGGAGTGGGCAGGCAAATTTTATTTTATAATTTTATAAGACTTTGTGAAAAATGCTGTCATTTTAAAAGATATCAACCCAAATAGATAAAAAAAAATCAAATAAAGTTTTGGAGGTGGGTGGAAAATGGGGGGGAGGGGTTTATTATGGCCTTTTCATATGATATTTTGTTATTTTTTTAAGAGAAATTGTAGGATTTTACTGTTGCAATTATCGCAAAAATTTTGAATTTGGCTATTGATAGGGTGGAGCAGGTGTAGGCATTTGTAGCAACTTTGTTCTCATGCGATAACTTAACTACAGGTTGACCAATCCTTGTTTGGAAAAGATAGTTGTTGCATTGTATGTGTCTGTTAACATTGTTCCCATGCAATAACTTAAGTTCTGATCGACTAATCCTTATGAAATTCAACACAATGTTATTTGGCAAAAAAAGGCTGTGAATGCTTTTGGGTATTGTAGCCCACCCATTTAAAAATAGGGCCAAAAATGGGTGTTTTTGGCTGTAGAATATCTACTATTATTATTTTTATAGCTTTGATTTACCGAGTTTTTCCTCGTTTTGTTAATGTTATATTGTCACAGGTAAATAGGATTTTTATCAGTGTAGGAAGTGATGTCATAACATCTCGTTTTTCTTGTTGTCAAGTAAACAACTGGTGCATTGAAATGTAAAAAATAATATGTGTCTAAAATTTTTGTTTTTGATTAAAAAAATCTACAATGTATATAATGAAAAAGGATAACTTTAATAATTGACCATAATGAATATCAATGAAAATGTCACTCATATCAACAGATACAGTGGATTTAACTCATTTGGGCAAGTTCCGCAACTCGTTTAATCCTCTGCATTGTTCAGCAATCTTGACATTTTTATTGATATTACTAATTACTGTATCAACCTCAGTATTGTATCCAACTAATTATCATCTAGCTTAACTTTGTCGATATTCACTTAAGATTTCAAATATTTCTGATCAATGACTTTTGACGAAAATTAAATATTGTCTTTGAAATTTGCATGTAAGTAATTTGTTGACTATTGGTAAGAAATTAAGGCCAAATTCAGTTTAGGGTTGCAAGGTCAAATCAGTTATCAAGTTATGCCCCTTGAAACTTTGAATTTTTGCAAAAAAAAAAAAAAACATTTTGTAGTGTCAAGGTATCATTAATATTTTTTGTATTTACAGTTGACAAGTGCAATAAATTATATGATGTGTATGGTGATATCAATCTCATCTCTAGGAATAGTTATAACAGATCCCCAGGTAAGTAAATTGATAGGTTTGATTATAGCCCCCCCCCCAAAAAAAAAAAAAAAATGTTTAATGGGGTAAAGGAATTAATCTGTCTATCTGTCCATGATTTTTGTAAGCACAAATCCTCTCAAACCACTGGAAGGATTCTGATGAAACTTTACACAAAAAGGACACTATATGAAGATGGAAATACAGGAATATAGTTAAGGTACAAAACCAGGAGTGGGTTTGGTTTGGGGATATGAACAATTTCAAAGTGATACCTTTTGAACAGATACCTTTAAAGCTGAACTCCTCTTAATCCACATGAAGGATTTTGATGAAACTTTGCAAAAGGAAGACTCAATATGGAGATATTCATGCATTAGGCGATAAATTTAGCATAATGAAATTAGACTGTTTATTATACAACTTCGATATTATATTGTATATTGAAACCATTGGACCGATGCCACTACTGGTGGACAAGAGGTCCCAGAGGGTACTCACCAGCCCAATAGTCAAGACTTGTCCGACATGAAAAATATACCTTGCTTTTTTGGGGAAAATTATTGTTTTTATCAAAATTCTAACCCTTTCAAATACTGAGGTTTCATTTCATGTAATGCACTCAGTGGATGTCCTTGGTACTGGATTTGGCCATCTGTTTTGATATTTTTCTTAGGCCATACAAAGTTAATTACATGTAATTGGTTCTCAGGTCATTTTTCATTGAAACTGATGAGGGAGGGAGGTGATTTTTTGTATCTTTTTATTTGCCAAAAACAGATGAGGCATCTTTTTACATTGCAAAAACCACCAAATATGTAGTACTAGTGAGGGAGGTGATTTTTTAATATTTTTATTTTATTGAAATAGCAAAAAATAAGGTCAATGAGGGGCTTTCAAGCCTCTTACTACTGAGGGAGGGCCTGAGAACCAATAGATTTTTTTCATGGCCTTAATAATGTAATTCTTTTCTTTTTACTATCTTTGGATTACGGCTTTCCATATTATATGATTCTAATGCTGCTGATGAGAGGTTACTCCTTGAAACATTTGTACAGCATTACAAAATTATACTGTTTATTATTCAACTTCAGTATTGTTGTATTTTGTCCATTACCAGGAAGGGGAGATAATATTATAACTTTGACTTGGATATTGATTCCTTTTGCGCAGATTAGCTTGTTATAAAAACTCCTCCCTAACCACTTGAAAAATTTTAATTGAACACAAAGGAAGGACACTTTATGGACATGTGCATGCAAAAATCTATTGTCTAAACTAAAAAGGGGAGATAATTTGACTTTAACTTTTCTTTGATTCATTCTGCACAGACAAAATACCTTGTAAACACAACACTCCTCTTAAACTACTTTAAGGATTTTGATGAAACTTTGCACAAAGGAAGGACACAATAAGAAGATTTGCATAAAGAATATATAATGATTATCTGAAACCAGATACAATTTGTTGATGTGTATAAGGAATATAATTATTATCTGAAACCAAGAAGGGAAGATGATATGACAGTCACCTTTTGCACAGATAACCTCGTAAGCACAACTCTTGTTCAGCCATTTGAAGGATTTTGATGAGACTTTACGCAAAGGGCTTACATATGGAGATGTGTGTGAGGGAAAGGGGAGATAATTTGACTTTCACTTTTCATTGATTCCTGTTGCAATGATTTTTTGGACTTGGACAATGTTTCAAAAAATAAATCAAAGGGTTGATTTTGTGAAATGAAGCTGCATAAGAGAAAAATGTATTAGTGCAAATGAATTCTGCATCTTCTTTACTTAATTAACTTATACACCTGTTTACTTCTCCATTGTCTACTTTGTGCACAGAGTATTAGCCTCACTTTGGGGACAGCTCTTGCTTTGACTTTTTCAGTAGGTCAGACGTAGTGAGTAAACAATATTGAAAAAAAAATTGGAAGCAATTATCCAATGGAGAACATTGAAAATCAAAAGTTTGAATACATGGCATAAAATAGTTAGGGCTATTCCATTTAAAATTCCCACCGGGGGTGGAACACCACTTATTTTTTTTTTTCTGTTGGTGGTGGGTAAATTTCTATTGTTACCTAATACAATGTTATAGTTTAACTATATATTTATATATTTTTTTCTCATTTTGGGGGTATAAAAATAAGTGGCCTTCCACCCCCTGGTGGGAATTTTTACTGGAATAGCCCTTAAATACATGAATATTTTATTTCACGAAACATTTTTTTAAATAAAATTTTAGTCATAGTTTTGTCTCAGCTGCTATTATTTTGAATACTTAAACATTACATAAGCCATAGGAAATTTTCAGTAATTTCAATCGAAAATATTTAGCATACCTCTAGAAATTTTGTTTTTTATTTATAGACTTATGTGTATTCTTGTAACGTTTCAGCATCATTATGGAGGATATTTTTGGATCTGTATTCATATTTTATCTACAGGTAATTATCAGTATCTACAGGTAATTATCAATATGTACAGGTAATTATCAATATCTACAGGTAATTATTAGTATCTACAAGTAATTTTCAATATCTACAGGTAATTTTCAGTATCTACAGGTAATTTTCAATATCTACAGGTAATTATCAATATGTACAGGTAATTATCAATATCTACAGGTAATTATTAGTATCTACAGGTAATTTTCAATATCTACAGGTAATTACAGTCAAACCTGTCCAAACGACCACCTTCACTAAATGACCACATGCTGTAAACGACCCCTTTTTTTCCCCAACGAATTTTACTATATATTTTAACTGCATTCAACGACCACCTGCAAAACACGACCAACGACCACTAAAATCTACTCCCAAATGACCACTTTGACCCTTTTCAGCGACCAGATTATTTAGTGCAATTGTTTACAAGAAATTTTGGAAAAATTCATTTTGCAAACCGAAAGTTGAGTTTTAGGTATGGAAAAATATTGTAAATTTATTAGTATTAATTCAATTTCGATTGCAGGTTTGTTGTTCTAAAATGATTGAAAAGTTTTAGCATTTCTGTGTAGATTAGCAATTTCAATACTTCAATAGATTTGACATCTATAAAAATTTTCATGGTGTACATCATGATCACGTGATTTATTAATTGGGACGTAAACCAAATAAAAATAAGACTGTATAAACGTGATAGTTCCCATGTAATTAAACAAACTTGAGTACAAAAGTAATTTTATTCATCTTTTGAGTTCTTTCAAAATTAAGATAAAGTTTCAAACATGGCTCCTTAAAGGAAAAGAGAGGAGAGGATAAAAGTGATTTAGTAATGTAAATTGAAAAGTTCACACAGAGGATCTAGGCAAAGGAAAAACTCAAATTCAAAGTATTTTGAAACGAAAATGTGAATTTAAGACTGAATATGAAAAACATCTTGATGGTAATAGAAAAAGGCAGAGGAGTATCACAAAAAATGAGGACATAATAATCTTTGCCAAAATGGGTCAGTTATTGTATGGGGCGTAAAAAAATCCAGTTGTATTTTGAACCTTTATTAAAAGACCACCTGCTGTAAGAGACCACTTTTTCACTCTCCCCTGAGCGGTCTCTTAATGCAGGTTTGACTGTATCAATATCTAGGGGTATTTATCAGTATCTACAGATAATTATCAATATCTACAGGTAATTTTCAAAATCTACAGGTAATTATCAATATCTACAGGTAATTATCAGTATCTACAGGTAATATTCAAAATCTACAGGTATTTATCAAAATCATTTGTTAGATTTTGAGGAATATCTATTTTAACTCAGATACACAAATATATATAAACTACTTATTTTATCTCAATTGTGAATTTTATGATATAGGCTCTTCAATGATCATATTACAAAATATATATTAGTCCAGGTAAACTTCATAAGTACCGGTACATATAGATTCTCACTGGACCTTTCGTAGAAATATGGGTTGGTGGAGGGCTTCAAAACAAATCAAAACAAAAGTAGATATGCACTGCTAGTTTTGATTAAAAGCAAAAATCATGTCCTGGAAACAGGAAAATTTTCATGGCATTTTAATTGTCACTGTTTTTGCCTTCAGGGATGATGCATGAGAATAAATTGTCACAAACATTTTGATACTGTTTGACAATTTGGTAGATAGACTGACAACTACAAATTCAAGACTGTGTGAAATAAAATTAATTTAGAAAACTTTTCCGAAAAAGACAATGTGAAAATTTTCTGATATACAGTAATAGATACTAAGATATGATTAACATTAACATTAGATATTGGACTGAATAAAATTA
This sequence comes from Modiolus philippinarum, assembly GCA_002080025.1. NCBI lineage: Eukaryota > Metazoa > Mollusca > Bivalvia > Mytilida > Modiolidae > Modiolus > Modiolus philippinarum. The sequence continues at coordinate 46,035 of MJUU01021532.1, forward strand.
CTTTGGGAAAGTACCTGACAAACGCCGCCACAAAAGGTTTTTCGTCAAAAAGATGGTTGACAACAATTACTATACAGGTTAACTACATGTAACTAAAAACACTTATTGTCAGGAAAATACAGTCATTTAAATTTTGTGTACAATGTGTTGCCATTTTGATGGTTTATGTCTGACCAGTGCAGTGAAACTTTCAAGTCAAAAGATTACAAACATTTCATTAAAAAACAAGTAACATCAAGATACTAACAAGTAGTAGTGGTGGTTGTAGGATTGGGTGGAGGTTAGATTTATTTGAGGGATATCAAATTGTTTATCTATCATGTCTATTCTGTTGTAGGTTTATTAATGTTATATACCAGTTTAACCAAAGGAAGATTAAAATTAAGGTAAAATATGAAAATTACATATATATATGAAACTCCTGCAAAATAATGGCTGTTCCAGCAATAATTATACTGTGGAGCCAGAGGGCATTTTAATGAAAATTTGATGGGTTGTGGGTAAACTAGAGACTTGCACTGTAGAAACACATTTAAGAATTGAATTCAATGATTTGTAGTTTTACTGGAATGTAAAAGTGTGGACCATATTACATTTTGAATGAAGCGTGCTAGCCCTTCATGTGAAAAATGTGCTACTGTCCACACATTTACTACAAAATATTGCATTCAATACTTACAATAACATTCCATAAATGGAATGCAAGTGTTCAAGCAAGATAACTTGATGAAAATTGTGGATGATGCACCATTTCTTGCTACATTACTCTGCCGTCTTTAGAAAAAGAAGGGAAACAGGGAATGTGTCAAGAGACAACGACCTAAAGGGGAGTAATAACAACTCAAAGCCACCATAAGATCTTCAATGAACGGTGAGAAAACCCCACACCCAATGGCAGGTCAGAGTCGGCCCCTGAATAAAGAGTAATCAAAATCAGCAAAATAAACATCATCCTAGACTCCTATAGACATAAAGTAAACTAACTAGAAAAAAGACAAGACACACAAAGGCTTAATAAATTTCCTGACTTAGGACAGGCGCAAACCTGCTGCGGTGGGGTTAAACTAGTTTTATTGGGCCCAAACCTTCCCCCTATAGCCAATGTGATAAATAAAAAAACAATCGTAACAACAATAAAATACAAAAATACCAAAGTTGCAAAAATGAACAGTAAATTTAGTTATGCTGTACACATGTTTCAAGGAGTAACCTCTCATCAGCAGCATTAAAGTCAAATAAAATGGAAAGTCATAATCAATTGGCAACAGGACTGAGTCAATTGTGAAAAATGAAACAAAAAGAACTAAATATACTGACATAAACAAGAGACTACTAGCAGTTAACTGACATGCCAGCTCCAGACCCATTACCAACTGACAAAATAAGTTATGTACCCTCAATATACAGCTTCCACCAAGATCCCTTCCTGTGAAGAGTTTAGCATAATGATTTCATGCATATACCAGAATACATAACCCGTGTCCATGCAATACAGATTTTAGAAATTTAGAATGTGTTTAGTTAAAATGCAGAGACCCTATCAAAAAATCAATGTTAATACCAAAGAAGGCCATACGTAATGACTTGACGACAATATCGTAATTATTACCCTTATGAATTAGACGATTTACAGGTTTTATAAGTTTGTTAGGCGAGTTTAGGTATTTTTGACTCTTATGTAAAACATTACCGTAAAATAAGGGATGTGAAATACCAGCCTTGATTAGATGTTTACAGGTTGCATTGTATTTATGAACTAAGTCTTTTTATCGATGATAAAATTTAGTGAAGGTTTGAACTAGTTTATAATAACAAAAACCCTGATGTAATAGTTTTTCAGTTATGAAAAGATTCTGTTCATTCAAATGGCAAAAGTTATTACATACTCGAGCAAATCGAACAAGTTGAGATATGTAAACACCATATGATGGCGCTAATGGAACATCACCATCCAGAAATGGATAATTAACTATGGGAAAAGAAAAACCGTCCCTTTTATCATAAATTTTAGTATCTACTTTACCATTCATTATATCAAAATTGATGTCTAAGAACGGACAATGATGATTATTAGGATTGGCTTTCTTTAGGGTAGATGTCCTTATAATACATATTGAAGTCGTCATTTTTTAAAGTTAAAATATCATCCAAATATCGGAAAGTGTTGTTCAACTTTTCAGTTAAATGCTGTTTAGATGGGTCTTTGCTGATGTTAGTCATAAACTGAGATTCGTAGCAGTACAAAAAAGTGGTGCACAATTGGTGCCCATAGGAATTCCTATGACCTGGCGATAAATACAGTTACCGAAACAAATGAATATATTGTCAAGTAAAAATTCAAGTGCTGAAATCATATCAAAAGAAGTCCAATTTTGTTTACATTTGTCGTTGTCATGGAGTTGCGTGCTAGTACAGTTTTATAAAACACAGTGACAGAAATGATCTGAAGAACTCATAGTCAATAAAATACAAAGCAGAATAGATGTAATTATTATAAAATCAAATTTTATCTTTTTAAAAGAGTCATTCAATCCCCCCTTTACAATTAATTCTACATGTAGCAGATTCTAGATTTCAGAGTGTCAATATGCATGATATGTGTAATTTTACTGTTGATTTTATTGAACTGAAATCTTTAGATAGATGTATGGTTATATTTTCATGATTTAAGTCAAATGAAACCATCTGTTTATCTCATTTGTACCCTAAAACAGTTTCATAATAATAAAAACTGTTCGATTTTACTAGCAATGCGATATAAAGAAAGGTTCTTCTATGCCAGACTCTGACTCAAGAAGTTGACAAATATAAGAAAAAGAAAGTTGGAGAGGACTACTGGTTATTTCTAAAAAGAGGGATGGGATAGTTATTATGAACAGATATATCATGTTTGGGAGGGGAATTTGCGAAAAATACCAGTCGAGAGATGTTATAATTTCCCGAGCCAAACGGGCGAGGGAAATTGCATTCTCGAGACTGGTATTTTTCACAAATTCCCCGACCAAACATGATATACATTGTTTGTATCTGTTTAATTCTACCGAATGACTTTATCTTAAGCGCACAGATGACGTCGTTTTAAAATTTGTTACAAGCGTCCCAGTGAAAGGTTAAAAAAGGCAAATTTTTAAGCAAATACCCTGGCAGAGGGTAAAAAGAAACAAATTTTTAGGCAAATACCCCACTGCTTGAAAACTGGCTTGAAATCTCATGGATTTGTCAAAAATACACTGGTATTCGACCAATCAAATTGCAGCATCTCATCATAAGGTAGAATTATAATAATAATACATGTAGATGTTGATATTTACTGATGTTATATTTCAGTTCTACAGAGAAGTTGTATTGTAATTATATATATAGGTAAGTAATAATGCTTACATAAAACACATGCCTGAAATATTGTAATAAATTTGAACTCGCTCAAAAAGTTACTTGTAATACATTTTGTAGTACATCATGCTTTCTACCCATATAAATAGTTGCTTTTGTTGTGGAAAAACCATATAAATGTACATGTAATAAAATTGCAGTTTAAATAACAAAAATACCAAAATTACACTTAAGTTCTATATACAAAAATTTCAAAAGTTTATGCATAAGTTCAGATAAAAATCAGACAAACAAAATATCAAATGATGTTTATGATATGAGCTGATATAAAAACTTTATTTTGTAGTGTCATTGTTCTAGCTCCATCAAGCTATTTACTTGGCAACTCTGCTTTAATTATATAACTTTTACCTGTACTATATTGTAGTGTCATTGTTCTAGCTCCATCAAGCTATTTACTTGGTAAGTTTGCTTTAATTATATACCTTAATACCAGTACCATATTGTATGTACATAAATATACATGTAAACACTTGTTTGGGACTCTTTTGTAAAATATTGTCTGTTATTTCAGACAGTTTACATCAATATAAAACCGTATAAAAAAAATGCAATGTACAAACCATAAATAAAATAACTTTTATTCCTAACAATAGCTCATCTGCCAATAAGCGATGGTTAAAGTGTATCCTGTATCCACTAAATCCCATAAGTTAATTTCAACCAAACTTGGTCACAATATTCCTTTGGCAGAAATTTTGCCTGGAAGGTCCACACCACATTCCAGGTGGATACCAGCATGGAACAGAGTTCATCATTGGAATCAATGGGAAACCCTTCAAAAATCTCCTCCGCTCTGAAACTGCAGGCATTTTAGAACAAAGCTAAATGAAACAAAATGATCTTTAGGTGTTTCCTTTTAAGAAGATGCCTTATCAAAACATTAAGTCTATCAATGTAGTTGAAAATGACATTCAATGTCATGGAGTTAGTAGTCTACCTGTATTAAGTTTTATTCGTATGTTTTATACTATAGGAAAAGGGACAGATAAAGGGGAGGTTTGGGTATCTATAAACCAGTTTAACCCTACTGCTGGCCTTTGCTAGTGCTGGTACCAAATGAGGCAGTCCAGAGTTCCTATTGTTGTTAACGTTTGTCTTTTGTCTTATACATGTTTTTCTTGTGTAGTTCCCTTGCAAATTGTTGCATGTAATTATAATTTTCAGCCATTGTAGGTGTTTCCTGTTATCCATTGTTTAACATTCATTAATTTAGATGTTTCTAGGACTGGCCATGTCAGTCATTGTTCAAGTGAGTGGTATGGGCTTTTGAGAGCCTATTGTTTATGATTTTGTATTAAGATGAAAATACACTTGGAACAATCCAATTACATAAAGAATTTAGTACATGCTTGTCATCAATGTGGTTTGAAACAGGAATCAATGAGTTCCAATGATTCCCTCCCACATGACAACACTGGACTGGACACAATGAAAATCCTTAAAATAGAAAACCAACTTTTGTAGCGTAATTTCACCAAAACTAAAGTTTAAGAAGCATCATGTGTGGAAATTTTGTATCATTAATACTGTGCAGTTTGAAAGTGCAGCTGTTTTTAGCAGAGATTTGTAAATTTAAAAGTAGATTGAAATAAGTTTTGTTAACAATCATATTTTTACACTTAATGAGATATTGAAATATTTATCCAAGATATACATGTTTTTACTGTAGGTGATGCATTAGAAGCAGTGAGATATCCATACTTGTATTTTTCCAAGTTCTACGTTGGGTGCTGTGTAAGGTACTGTATGGTTGTTATTTGCAGGGTATTAATTTTCGCGCTTTTCCCGTTTTCGTCAAGAAGCGCAAAAATTTATACCAGCGAATATTTTTTTGTCGATATGAATATAAATGAACTTAAAGACCTTTTACTGGAAATCTGCAAAAAATAAAACCCCGCGAATAGATCCCGCATTGAAAACCGCGAAAATATCTTACCACGAATATAAAGCCCTATACAGTACTGTAATACATTAGAGTGAACCTGATTAGCTGCTACTAGATTTGATAGAACAAGCTTTAAAAAAAAAAATTATTCAATTTGGCCAATATACATGTATGTAGATGTCAGGTGGTAATGGGTCTGGAGCTGGCATGTCAGTTAACTGCTAGTAGTCTCTTGTGATTTCATGTTTATGTCCGTATATTTAGTTCTTTCAGTTTCATTTTTCACAGTTGACTCAGTCCTGTTGCCAACTGAATTTTACTGTTGTTACGATCGTTTTTTT